>CATIWJ010212776.1:0-13673 GCA_949640765.1 Croton laevigatus | reverse complement strand
GTTTTCATCTTATTGATGTTATGACTTCTCTTGATGGACAACATGACGGGATCCCAAGATTCCGGTAAAGCTCTCAAGATTTTATCATTGATTTCTTGAGAAGTGTAGTGTTTACCAAACTTCTTGAGAGTTGTTATCATTGCAAGTAAGCGATTTGTCAAAGTAGTGACATCTTCATCGTCGATTCTATGAAAAGTTTCATATTGGAAGATGGCGGTTAATTTTTTCTCATCCCTTACTTGCTCTGTTCCTTTGTGATAGTTTTCCAAAGTCTTCCACATTTGGTGAGGAGAAGGAGAATGGATAATTCTACTTGCTTCATCTCTAGACATGCAACTTATGAGAACAATCATGCATAAATTGTTCCTTGCATCGTCACTTTTCTCTTTTTCAATCCATTCTTCTCTTTTCTATGGAACTTCATTTCCGTCTTGATCTTTTACGATAGGAGGTTTGAATTCAATCTCAACATAATTCCATAGGGATTGGCTTTTTAGATACCTCTCCATGCAAGCTTTCCAAAAGCTAAAATCAGTTCCATCAAAAAATGGCTTCAAGGATTGGTGAGTGACTTCTTATAGAGGTGCCATAGGATCTCCTCTTGCAGTTAAGCTTGTTAAAAGAGATTCAAGCTCTGATACCAATTGTTGGTCCCTTGGCAACTAAGAGGAGGGTGAGTTAGTGGCCTTTTAAAATTCTTAAGCGGAAATTTGGTGGTATGAAAAGATAGAATTTATAGTGGTTCGGCTATAATCTCGAGCCTACGTCCACTTCTCCAATCCTAGAAATGAATTAGGTTCCACTAAGCACCAATAGCAATTACAAGAGAGGTTTTGCAAGTTCACCTCAAAACTTAGTGTTTATAGCTAACACCAAACTTTACAGAAGGGTAATGAGTTTATAGCTCACTCAAAAACTTAAATAAAACAACAAAGATGTTGGTTTTAAGGATATGCCAACAAACACTAATAATACAAAGTAAATTTGTGAAGAATGTAAGAAAATTAAAGTATATAGAGTGCAAAAGTAGTATTATCCCTCTATCTTTGTATGTGAGGGTATTTATAGAGGATATTTGAAAACTAGCCGTTTGGAGCGTCAAGAAAATTAATTATTCTGAAATGCAGCAGGGTCTCGACCGAGACTAGTAAGTCGCGACTGAGACTCGCCGTTTCGGAGCGTCAGACAATGGCTCCAGAGTATTTTTCGTAGGCCCGACAATATCTTGGTATTTGAGTGGACTGACTTTTGTCGGGTCTCGACCGAGACATGATGGTAGCGACCGAGACTTTTGAATGGCTCCAACGGTTAATTTCGAAAGTAGCGGGCGAGACTGATGAGAGACATGGCGTCGCGACCGAGACTGATTAGTGGCGACCGAGACTCTTGTGCTGAAGCTGAGTAACGAGCGAGACTAGGTCGAGACACTTGAGTCGCGACCATTCCAGGAGCTTCTCAAAAAATTTGATTCTGCGAGTCGCGACCGAGACTCTATTGGTAGCGACTGCGACACCTGTGCTAAGATTAAGTCTCGACAGAGACTAGTGAGTCGCGACCAACCTGTAAGACAAGGAAAATTTTTCTTTTGTTGAGTCGTGACCGAGACAAATTGGTAGTGGTCGCGACCTTTCTGCAGATTTGCTACATTGCTGTTTTTCTCTCTGATTTTGATTTTGATTGACTTGTCGTTACAGTATTCAACTGATAACACATGAAAACACTTGAAACATCATTAGTAACTTCACAAAATTAAGTATAATTTGGTCAAACAATCAAAATAAAGGATTTTGGAAAATAGGCACAACATATCCATCTCATGCGAAACCTCAGTGCTAATTCAAAACTTCAATTCTTTTGCAAATAATAAAATTCATCTTCATTTGATTAGACTCAGACTTGTTGGAATAACAATTAAACATGTAAAATTTCATTAGTAGATCACAATATTAAGTTTTGTCAAATATTCAAAACCGAGAGATTTTGGCATTCCACACACAATAAAGCTATCACAAGTTTTTTTTTCCCTTGAGATAATTAGTCTTTTTTTTTTAATATTGAGCATTGCTAATTGCCAAGAACTTTATCATTATTTTGAGCGAAAATAACATGTTTTACATGTAAGACAACATTTTGCAAACTTATAAGGGGGCGTTTGGTTGGGGGTAATCAGGAAAGAGAAAGGGAATGAAACCCTTTGTGGTTGTTTGTTTAGCCTTTTTAATCATTCCCTTTACCCATTTTTAGTTTTGGCTTTCCCCCAATTTCCCCAAATTGATTCCCTAACTCCCCCAAAGATTTTCTACTCCCTTTCCCTTCCTCATTCTCCAATCAAGTATTATAATAATAATAATAAATATTAATAATTAAAAATAATAATAATAATAATAAAATAAATAATAAATAATAATAATAAATAAATGAATAATAATAATAATAATAAATGAATAAATAATAATAATAATAATAAGTCATAAAAGGAATTAGGGAGCAAACTGTCACGCTTGTTTTCTTAATTTTCAATAATTAAGAGTTAATTAGGGTGGTTAAAGCTAATTAGAAAGTAATAAGTGGTGAATGGTAATTAATTGAGAAATAATAGGTATTATAGAGTTTATGTGTGGGTATTTTAAATAAGGTGGACTATAGGTTTTAGTTGTGGCCCAAATAAACCGACCACTTAAAAAAAAAAATTGAAATGTGACTAAATAAAATAATATTTTTCAAAAAGAAATATCTACCCCTCTCTAGAATGCTCTTTTGTTCTTTTCTCTCTTGATCCCTCATTCTCTTTTCATCTTTCTCATTTTTTCCTTCTCTCATCTCTCACTTAACAAAACCCATCTTCTTTTCTCTTTCCACCCATAGCCGGCCACCACCTCTCAAAACCAAGAGGAAATCTTCATCTCTTGGACAAGAAACCTAAGGAAGAAGCTAGATCTAAGGTAAGTAGAGAAATCCCCATCACCATTCTTTTATTTTTCTTAGAGGTTATTGTAAGGTGGGTAAGGTTTTGTAGAGATAAATGTGGATCTCATTAGATCTTTTGTAGATCTAGCTAAATCTAAATTAGATCAAGGGATTTTGTGGGTAGATCTCTTTAGATCTTCTTGAGAAAATGTTAGATTTAGACAGTTATGGAAGATCTAGTTGAATGTTGGAAACTCTAGGGTGTGGGTTAAAGATTTGAGTTTTTCTTGAATTGAAAACTAAAAATATGTTGCATTTTCTTAAGGAACTCAAGAAGTGAAGGAGGTTGAAAAAGGAAAATCTCTAGCTTGAGCTTGGAGAAGCTATTTTGAGGTTTGGTGCTCAACCACTTTACTTTTAAATCTTTTAATGCATTTTCTTGAAACATTTGAAATGTATGTTGCTTGGGTTTTCAATAATGTATGTGGTTTTTCTCTAAATGTGGTTCAAATTGGTATTTCAAAGTGATATGTGTTGATTCATGGTTTTTATTGAATTGTATGTTTAATGGGTTGAAAGTGATTTTGGTTGGAAATGAGTTTTCGGCGTGCAGACTGGGTTTCCAGTTGTGTCGCGCCCACGACTAGGTTGCCAGGCGGATGTCTCGTCCGCGATGAAGCACCTCGCACTCGTGATTAATCGCCTGAAATTATCTGGTTTGCTTCTGAAACTGTCGCGACTCACCAGTAGCGCTCGCGACTAAGGTGCTGAAGGTTGGTCGCGCCCGCGACTCACCTGTCTCGCCCGCGACCTGCTGGCAGTCCGACCCTGCTTTCTAAAACTGTTTTAAATGTTGAATTTAAATTATGAGATTTGATTTGAGGATTTCAATTCTTAAATGTGATTCATATATGATTTATTCATGAACAATGATGAATTTATGTGCTCAATAATGATGATATATGAGATGATGCAAATGAGGAAAAATGGGATAAATATTGTTGATTACGCTCAAGTGGCTAGGTTAGAATATTGGTATAAGGGTTTGATGTATCAAACGGTAACATCCGCGGATATGGGTGCCGAGAGAGAGAAGGCCCCAGAAATTATGCGTACCGAGAGAGAGAAGGCACTAATATTATGAAATGAGCCGAGAGAGAGAAGGCTCTAAGATTTGAAACGAAATAAAATATATTACCATGAGCTAAGAGAGAGAAGGCTCTAAAAGTGGCTAAAGATACCTTTATCTTATTCTTTAATTCTACTATAGCCACAAGAATACCAAAATATAATTAATTGATGTGTTATGCTTTGATATTTTATAAATTATTCCAAATATTTGTTTATTTCTTTATGTCTTATTTTATGAACTTTCTATTGCTTTATTTAAAATGTGGTTAAAGCACCCACTGAGCAATGAGTTTGCTCAGCGAGTTTATTTTCTTAAACTCGTAGGTTGAAGAAGAAGCTAGGAGTAGAAGTAGAATCTGCTACAGTACCGACGCGACACATCAAGCATACTTTTGGGTAGATATATTTTATATTTTGTTTTTTGTTAGAAATGGCATGTATAACTAAGATGAATTGTTATTTTTGTATTGTATCTATTGTGTTGCCATTACCTAAATTATGAAAGGTTTGTAATAGTTAATTAAAGATGATGGATGCATGATAAGTAAGTAAATAGATGTTATTGAAGTGTTTGCATGACAATATGGCGGAGGGTATAAGGAGTCATTTAGAAGTGTTATGTATGTGTTGTGATTGTATTGATGATGTGTTGATGACATATATTTATAAAAAGAAAAAAAAGTAGAAAAATCAATAATGATTTAAGATTAAGTGAACTGAAACCGTGATTGTGACATCATTTCGAGTTCTATTCGTAGAATTAGAAGAGGTGTTACACAAACCATTCCGTTTTTAAAGCATAACCAAACAGGGAAATGTATTCTGATTTTCTGTTTCCTTTCTTCTTGTTTCCCTTTCTTTATTACATTCTATTTTTCCTGCGCAAACCAAATGCCCCTAAGAGTGATGGGGCAAATACATCATGCTATATAATGTTTATGATTCATAATTTTCACATGTTTATTTGTAGCAAAATTTTATTTTATTTTATTTTTTTTGAAAGTAAAAATATAGTTGAACCGGTACAACCTGGTTTGGTCATGAGCCAGTAATGGCACCGATTTGGTCTCCGCTCTAGTTACGTAAACATTGTTTCCAACAAAATGCTTAGTTTGCAGTGAGAAATCAATAATTATAGGCCTGTTCTAACTGATGTTTTATTTCTGATTCCGCTAATGCAGAACATCAGCATAATCACGTTGACATCTTACATCTTCCAAACTTCTCCTCTCTAATTGATACCTTTGGCCTTGGGGATTTATAGTTGCTGCTGGAAAAACCCTATAGGATAAGGGAGAACAAGAATGTGGGCTCTTTGTTCCTTCCGCAGGCTATCCTTTACTTCTTCTTCGTCTTCGTTGCTTTCGAGTCATGGAGGCCTCAAATTCATTTCTTACATGCCTTCCAGATACGCAGCTTTTACCTCAGGTCAGTTCTTTCTTTTCTTCCCCTTATTTACAGTGTACTTATTGTTCTATGTGTGGATTGGAAAAAGACTTAAATTTAACCAATTCCATGGTTGTTCTTGATCCCTTTGGGAAGGGAACCACGAATCTGAACATGTCTTACTTGAATGCCATTTTATCTGAAATATAGAAACTAATTTAGTACTTTTTATATTAATAAATTGAAGTGTCATTTTTAGAGCAGCTAGCACACAGTAGAACAGCATATGTATTTGAGAAGCAATAGTTTGAGTGGTTTGAATGCCTTTTTTGAAGAACTGATTAAGAGGGAATAATGATGTGATTGTTTTATGAGTACAAGTAGTTTGGCTTTTGAGGAATCCTAGTAGACTGCAAGAGTCAAAATTTTGCAGTGGAATTCGATAATAAGAAATTTTATCTTTCGAAACGACAATTTTAAATTTTGTGTTGATCGCTTAATTACAAACTTGGTTAGTAAGAATTGGGATTGATTTTTCCCCTTTTGATAACGATAAAGATTTGAAGCTAAAACCACCCAGACAGAAGAAACCCTCGCTACCTGATTCAACCATGGAGGCAACCCAAAAGCACTCGATGTTAATATTGTAAAATTTAGAAGTCAAATATTTTATGTATTGGGCTCCTAGAAAATATCTGCACTTGGTCCACCACTCACCTTATGATATTATGGTCATTGCAAGCAGTACTTTACTCTGTTGCCGGCAATGCCAAACTGAAAACTGCTGATATCAAAGCTTTACCCCATATGTATTTAATCCCATTTGATATGTTAGTGACAAAGTTAACTTCTTTTAGACTTGATTGAAGACAAATAGGTTTTGATCAAATTTATAGACATATTGAATATTATGACATTCGTATATGATAACTCAATCATTCCAATCTTAAAAATAAGATATTTCCATCCGATGAGGTCACAAATGCCAATCTAAGTAAATTGACATTGACTTCTCCAGTTATTCTGCTTTCTGGTATTTAATCAATTTTTAATTGATATATATCTACATTAATTCAAGTTATTTATCTTTAAGTTTCAACTCATATTTATTTTGGTCGTTTTAGCACGCTATTTACAATTCTCATGCCTTATTTCTCTTGTGCTTTGTGTCTTTATTTTTCATTTCTTGTTTCCCAATTATTGATTGATTATCAATTATGACATGTAATGATGCACTGATGATCGTTGAATTTACATAAATGAAAGTTAAATGTGTAGTTAGGTTATTTTATTATTTTTATTTGGGTCATTTGTAACTGGCATACTCCTTGAAGAAAGTAACCTTGCATAATGTTAGCTAAATAGAATGATTTACAAAGCAAGGCAACTAAAAATAGATAATTTTGAGGGTTCTGAATTCTCCTTTTCATTTCACTGTAGTTGTGCTTATATTTGGCAGTTAGGAATGCAATACTGCTAATTGAATTGGTGCATTTCTCATTTATTTCTTAAAGACGTGAATATTAGAATTTGTTTTTCATTATGATCAGATTAGTTATGCATTAGAAATGATAGATGACTGTGCTTCTAGTCGAGCGATTATATTCGTGCTCAAATTAATTACTGAACATGCACGAAATCTGTGACGAGCATGTAATTGCTAGCAGTTGTGGGAGGGTGGAAGGGCTGTATCTAAAGATAGAATATTGCTAGGTTTTATTATATCTTGGTAATTGATATAACTATTTTAGCAAATGAGGAAATTTAAAATAATTACATACATGATTAGGATACATTTGGTAAGCTACAATGAACTATAATGTCAGGTACTAACGTGCATTGTCATTTGATACCAAAATATATCTTTAATGTCTGAGCAGAGGTTTAGTGTCAAAATTGGCTTCTTGAAATTCAATAACAAAATGAAATATCTAATTTGTACATAATTGATTGAAAGTTTTATTTATTTTGCAGGTGGGTTAAAGAACAATAATGGTACCAATCCTGGTAATGTTGCAACTGGTGGAAACGAGAACACTTCTAGTCCATTATCGTTGCTTTCAAAATTGTCTTTCCAGGGTGGTGGTAATGAGACACAAAGGACTAGCAATCCCATGAACTTCATTAGTGACGTATTAACGGAAGATAATTCCCAGTTTTATCGGGGTAATCTGGAGAGTAATGCCGATATCGTGCATATAAAGCTAAAGCAAAATAATGCTTTTGTTACAGTCACAGATTCTAAGGGAAATACAAAGCTTTGGGCCACATCAGGTCACAAGGAAGTGGCAGGGGGTGGAAAAGTGAGTAGGTATGCTGCTGAAGCAACTGCAGAATATGCTGGAAGGCAAGCAAAGCGTATGGGCTTGAAATCAGTTGTGGTGAAAGTGAATGGTTTTGCTTTCTTTAAGAAGAAAAGGCAAGCAATTTTGAGCTTTAGAGAGGGCTTTACTAATTCTCGAAGTGATCAGAATCCTATTGTTTACATTGAAGATACCACTCGCGGTCCGCATAATGGTTGCCGACTTCCAAAGAAACGCCGAATTTAGGTTGTTGATTATAAGATCTACATTATCCAGTGTTAGAGAAAGTTCCTTTCCTGTTCACATATGCACACCCCTGCAAAGGGCAGATAATTATCTTTGAATGGTGATGGTTGGTACTTATTTTGTTTAAAATAATTGAGGCCAAGAGGCAAAGGTATCATGAAAGTGACGAGGGACTTTAGGCTGAGTATACTGTTTTCAGTGAATAGGAAATTTATAGTGGACTTGCCTATTATTTATGCTACTATCTTCCGCTCTCATTATTTCGCTCTCAATGTGTGAGCTGCTAATTTAGTTAGAGAAGTTGAGTTCTGTTCATTCATTTTGGGAAAGAAATGAGTTTTGTCTATGGCTAGTGTCAGGATAACATTACAGGTACCATTGATACATAAAGTAGTAACATCTAATCTCTAGTCATGGATTCAAAGAGTCGGAACTTTTAAATTGAATCATTTTCTATGCTGTAACATATATGTCAATCGAAAATGATTCTTGGCATGATAATCTCCTCCATATTGGCATCATCATATTTTCACAAAAATTAAGAATGTTTAACTATCAAGTATTTCCCACAATTAAAAAAGTAACATTTATTGTTTATCGTAAAACTAAACCATTTAAGGTAAATTTATTTGCATAAATTGAACGTCAAAAAATAACCTACAGAAAAATAAGTAATATTGCAACATTTGAATGTTTGTGTTTTTAACAGAGGCTTTTGAATATTATATTGTATTCTTATAGATAGTAAACTAAACGCTGCCTGTGTAACAATACAACATCAATTCAGATGGGATTGGACCCCAGTTTGGCAGTTTCCAGCTAATTTTTGACCCACTGCTGACGGCTAGTGCCGACGAAATCTGTTAGCCAAGTGTAAGACATCCTGTTCAAATTTATCGGACAAGGAGAATTCGCTAATAAATCAGTTCTTATATTTAATAAATTAACCCAATGGGTCTATTAATTACAATGTTAAGAGAGGATTTAATCTACCTCAGCATCTAAATGGTGTACAAAGAGTTCAGATGTGGAAACACATTTCTTTTCCTCTTTAAAGCACAGAAAAATTGGCTATGGAAACTGCAGTCTCTGAATTCTAAAGTGCTTTCTTCAAGAAACACATTTCTTTTTATATAAAGCACAGAAAAATTGGCTGTGGAAACTGCAGTCTGTGTGAAATCTAAAGTGCTTTCTTCACTTGGAAGTAATTAGAGCGTTCTTTATTTGCAGCCTCAACATCATCCGGACATGCTACTGCCACCACAACCCCTTTATTCTTAACTGCATCAATTACATCAGCAAACTCCTTGAAGTCCTTCAAACTGCATAAGGCAAAGGGAAGATTTTGTAACAGATTAAATAAATGAGTTGGAATCAGTAATGCTTCGAAATTGGCCCCAAAATTTGCAGTATCCATTATTTTAAGATTGTGGCCAATTTCCATTATATTCCTTATCCAGACACTATCAAGAAACAATATCCTTTTCAAAAAAAAAAAAAATTTAAAAATATTACTTGATTAGAAAAAATGTGGAAGTTTGGAAGATTGTTGATTTGTATCTTATTAGTTTCTAAAGTACAAACAATAGGTCTTGGATATAAAATCTCATGTTTACCTGGTTGATAATATCTCTTCCCTTCTCTTTTGTCGTTCTTCTTCTGTGATACCCAATAAATGACGCAACAAGCTGAACAGGCAACGAGTACAATAATCAATGCCGGCTACTAAAAAATGAATACGAACACAAGTACAGAAGGCTTTCTAGCTTCTAACATGCAACTGACGAATTCCACAAGCAGGACAGTATATTTTCACTAGGCATTATTTTCATAACAAGTGCTAAACCCAAGTAATACTATGACGAACTGGGTTTCAATTTTCAAATGAATATCTATTTTCATTAAATACATAACATTATGTAAAAAAAATCAAAAAATTTGTATGCCTTGCAAAGGAAGGAGTGGGCAAGGTGAGGGAAACAGAAACTAAGAATTGAAAGAAAGGGAAGCAATGGAAAAAACCAAGCTTATATGGACTATTAATAGATGGCCATTTTAGACCCTCTACCAGCATGAAATTAGAAAGGAAAGGAGGGTAAATATTTATTTCCATTAATCTCGATAGCCTCTGACTGGGCATCAAGAAAAAAACAGAGATTTTGGAAGCTTAAAGAACAAATATAACCTTCACGTGCTATGCTTCTCTCTTAAATGAAAACAATAAGGATGTCAATGTTAAACTTCATTCATAAGTACTTTTTAATATCACTTCCTCCAATACATTACTACCATAGTGTAATATTTATCATTAAGCTACAACAAATACCGAGGTGCTATTTCCTTTTCCAAGCAAGATAGTAAGTGCATTGTTCAGCTACATTTGACCAGAGCTAGACCAGTTCAAGTACAACCAGAGAAAAGCAGTATGGACATCCATGAAAAAGAGATGGGCACGTGAGAGAGAGAACAAACAAAAAGGACAGATATGAATGAGAAGGGGTCAAATACAAACAATATGGGAGCTCATCCCATTTTTCAGCACGCCAGGAGAAAATAAAATAAAACCGAGCCCACTACACTGCCACAAGCTTAGAATTCGTCTTATTCTACCAACAAAATCAATAGTGTGATCTTAATCTGGTAAGAGGAGTCTAAAAAAAGATACAAAGGTTTTCAAAAGGCAAAGAGGCCAAAAGACTGAGTTCAACAAGTTAAAAAACATCATATCAACTTACCTACTATAACCTTTGGCATCTGGCAGCTGGTAGGAATCTACATCTCCAATGGTCCCAATAATTGCCTTAGTAAGAGTGTCATTATCCATTTCTAAATCACGCAAAAAATCACCAGTTCCATCATATACATCAATTGTCTTCATCAAGTTGGGATCACGGTAGGATAAGTAGGAGAAGACTCCTGTAAGCGAGAACAAAAGCAAATCCCATCAATTAGCTGAAAATAGCAAGTGATAAACCATGCTGTACATTAGATGATATTATTTCACCTGAGTGAGTGTCAAAGTTGCAAAAACCTCCATATGCTCCACCACTAACACGCACTCGATCCCATAACCACGTATTGCTAATATGTTTCGAAATGACATAAGAACTCCCATTAAGCTGATAACCAGTGTCATAAATGTTAGCAGCTTTGCCAACATAGTTAACCTGTGAAAGGCAAAACTTTAGGTGTCTTCCTCGTACAGAAAAAAAGAGAGCAGTAAATCACTATTTTCCTTTGACAACAAAAACCTGGGTAGGGATCACAATAGCTTCATTTTCAGGTGAAATTTGAGCACTCCAAGCAACAGTTTCTGCACCAGGGTTGCTGGGAAGCAAATCAAGAAACCTGCCAACATACTTTTCTGAGTTCGAGAGGTTTTTCCCATCAGATGTCAAGTTTACCAAGCAGCCATTCCTTGATAACAAGGTTGTACGAATTTCCTCAAGAGATGCAGAAACTCCAGGCCAGTCATGATCAATTTTCTCCTCCAACCCTCGTAGAAATTCCAGGTAACTAAGCATATACAAGATAAATATCAAAGTTTCACTCAGAAAAAAATTCAAAAAGTTTCCACAAAACATCAGATTTCATTTTTTTTGGCAATATGTAAAGCAACCAGATGCGTACAGAACAATGGGCAAGGACATCGGTGCATTGCAAAGAAGAGTGTGATCTATTCAAAATCTTGTAAAATAATTCCACAAGTGGAACTAGTCCAGTAAAACGTGGATACATATAAATGATTAATGGGTCAAATGAAAAATATTCCTACCTGAGGCCGCCCATTTGCTCAGAAACCCAACCTGCAACATTAAGCTTTGCATCCATCCTTGCCGCTGCAATTCCATGGCCACTACCTCGTAATCGGTTCTGAAGACAAATGCAAAATTGACTTGAGTTCCAAAAACAGAATATACAATCAGATCTCTAATTCCTCATACAAACAATATCAAGCAATACCTCCATTCTTGCTTTACTTTGGGAAACAAACTGTTTAAACCGCTGCTGGTCTGTAAACTGCACTTCTTGAAGCACACAGTTAACCTACAACACAAAAAGCATCAATCCTCAGCACCCAAGACCATCACTTCGACAAGTAACTAGAGTCATAGCGTAAGAAAAATAGCACAAGCATTACAATACAGTAGAATGTATAAGAGAAATAGTACATATTGCAGCAACGAATGGACCTGATCTGGTAAATAACACATTCTCATAGAACTGTTCATATGAAAAAAGGATGACAGCTTGTGTTAGGAAAGCGCCAGGGCACAAGCCATTCCTATTATATTCTAGAAGGCGAAAATTTTCCAAAGGCAGCAACGACATTATCAATCTCAGGATTGGGGACCAAACCACAGGAACGCATCAGCCTATTTAGAAGGAGGGTATAGGATGGGGGGATATTCTGAATTAGTTAGTTATTTTGAGCAGAGCAATTCTGCATGGGCAGGTGCCTGGGAGCTGTTCTCAGTCTGTCATTGTAATTCCTCCTTGTTACTGATTGTAATCAAGAGATCTAATCAGATTGGCCTTTTTTCTATGTCAAAGAAAAATCTTCATGACATTCTAATCTAAATCATCCAAAAAAGAGTAGCTTTAAAATGTATTAATGCCTGAAACTCATATGCATTGGAATGGAAGTATTGGAACCATTTGCTCTGAATAAAAATTACACGGAAAAATGGCAACTGCAATATCGATGATGATAACTCATAGTTAAGAGTTTCAAAAGAAACATAATTTCAAGTTTGAACCAGATGAAACTCAAATATGTAATGGTGGATAGTCAGTGAATTGCAAAATACCAGGTTAAACAAATCATCGGCACGCCCCGCCATAGCTTTCCCACGAACAATCATGTGGCTACAAGGTTGCTCCTGGCCCCTAACTGATGACGTAAATGGATAAACTGATATGCCTCCAGTTTTCCTCCCAATCAACTGATTAAGTTGCACAAAGGTCAAATCTTTTGTACCCATCTCAAGCAGAGACTGACTGTCAAGATAAATAAGAAACTATGAATATGAACCCCAGTAGAATAAAAAGGCAAACAACATTTTTACCCATTTACAGTCAGAATCAATCAACTGATGAGAGTTCTATCTGTTTTTCCATTTCAACAAATTTGAAGTCGCAACAGAAATACACACACACACACACAAAAAGAGTGAAGGAAGAATAAAAAAGGACTATTTGGACATTTGTGCAAGCATGACTAAGGAAAATTATAATAACTGAAGGCATTTAGAGAAGATATTTTCAAGTGCAGCAGAAAGAACTAATTGATTGTACGACTCCCATCCTGGCCCATAAGGTTTTTTACAACCCACAAGTAAATGCCAAAATGAAGTATGAATCAACAGTCTGATTTCGGCAGTCGGATGATATGAGCTTGTAAAAAACTTTCAATATGGCGGTGCATTTCTATAGCACTTCAAGGAAAGATGAATGTAAGGTATCGCCCATAATTTCATAACGATGATTTCTCAGCTGTTTGTCTATGTGTATTACAGGTGAAAGCCCTTCCCACTTAAGGGTAGGGGAAAAAGCCCTTCCATTCACATTGTACTGAAAACCAAAAATGTAGGGGTGCCCAAGATTTGAACTCTAGATTACATTGTTAATGGGAAAACCTACAGAGACTGTTGATACAATGTCAAAATAAAATAAAATAACACTTAAAATTTTAATAAC
>CATIWJ010212727.1:0-22574 GCA_949640765.1 Croton laevigatus | reverse complement strand
TCTTACTAGCTCTCATTAATTGTTCAATTAAATTGATTTGTTGAGAAAACAAATCACACATTGAAGAGTAGGTGGTCCCATTTGCTTATCATAAAAATTGTTTTAAATTGAGTGAATTATAGAAAAAATAAAAAAAACTTCTTTTATCATAAAATTCACAATAATATATTTCGATTTTCTATTTCATATTGAAAAAAAAAAAATTTAAAAACTATAACTTCAATCATATCCTAATTAAAAATAATAAAGTCTTTCCATCACGGACCTAATTAGGGGTAATTTTCATCTATGGTACCTGAACTTAGGGGGGTATTTCATGATGGTATCTAAACTTTATTTTCTTACAACTAAATAGCTGGACTTCGTAAGAATTCACAAAAAATTCATTTTAGCCGGTTGCCTAGCCACGTGGCGCTGACATAACTTTAATAAATAAATCATGTCATCCTTTTTCTTCTTCTCTCTCCTGCCCTCTGCCCAAAAACCTTATTTTTTTTCAAAAATTAAAAACTTACAGAAGAAACTCCAAGGAATGAAGTGAAAGATTTGAGAAGCATCATTTCAATTAGTCTTTGTTCATAGTGTTTTATTAAGATTATTAATAAATTTGGTAGAAACACTAGCATTTTTTTCTCTCTACTCTTCCCTTCCCTCAGCAGGGAACTTGGACTCACCGTCAGTGCATCCGGCGACGGTTGACCAATCCGTCGACTTCGTTTGACTGATCCTCGCCGGGGTTCATGGTGCTGCTCTTCTCTTGCTGTGAAATGGCTTTCTCCTTATAAGCCATTATCACATCGTATCGAGTCGGGTCGTAGGGTTTCTTTCTGATTTCTATTTTTGGGCATTGTTTCCGTTCATATTGTTGTTGGTTTCGGCGTTTTAGACTCTCAGAAGACTGGTTTAGGCTTGCTCTGTTTCTTCTGCTACTGTTTCTAGGTTGGGTGACTTTTAACAGGACATAAAGTTTGCAGCTTTTTCACTCTGACCTTCCCCTCCGGCGACCCTTCAGTCAGTCATCTTCCCCTTCCGTAGCAGTGTAAACTTTTTATGTAGCACTTATTCCGCTCTCCGCCAGATTTCCAGATTCCACTTCGCTGATCTGATCCTTTCTAGCCAGCGGCGGCATTTTCGTACACTGAAATAACATTGGATAAAGCATTGAGGCCGCCGTTGATGCGATTTCAAATGGATGTGGATGGTCAGTTAAAACAGTTTACTTGGTCATCGCAAGCAGAGAATTGGAACATGTTATGGTCACAGCCGGAGAATGTTTGCAGAGTTCATAAATTATGTGGGGAATTTGGGTTTTGTGGAAGCACTTCTTCTTATTCTACTCCAAAGCCTTGTCTTTGTCTTTCAGATTTTAAGGCCGCAAGAAGTTCCGATTGGGAGTCCGGTGATTATTCTAGTAGTTGCGTGAGGGATAGTTCGGATTGTTGTGACAAGATTGATGGCTTTATTGAGGTTGGGGCTGTCAATTACGATGGAGCCAAGGCGGTGTTTTTTCAAGGAAGTAGAAGATCCTGTGAAAGGAATTGCTCTAGCACATTTATCTTTGGTTTTTTGTTTCTGAAATTTTTTTTTCGTAGTTCTTGATTTTATTGTTGAAGGAATTACTCTAGCACATTGATCTTTGGTTTGGTTACACTTTATTTCTTTATATTTTTCATCATCAATTCCTTGTAAAAGAATGGATCTTTCTAATCTATTCATTTAATTTTGTATTGAAAGTGATTTAAAACATGGTAATGGAATGAAATGAAAGTAGATAATTCTGGTTTTTTTCAACAAATTTGCAGTTGGTCAAGTTGAAGAGAAGAAGAAAGAGTGAAGAAGGGCAATGTTTTGGGCAGAGGGGCAAGAGAGAGGGGAATAAAAAAGCTGACAGGATTTATTTATTAAAGTTATGTCAGTGCCACGTGAGTTAGGCAACCGGCTAAAATGAATTCTTTGTGAATTCTTACGAAGTCCAGCTATTTAGTTGTAAGAAAATGAAGTTTAGATACCATCATGAAATACCGCCCTAAATTCATGTACCATAGATGAAAATTACCCTACGAAACACTGAAAAGGTTAAGAAAACATCAAATTACAAAATATGTAATAAATTGGGACTATTTAATAGGAAAAAATAATATGAAAATAATAATTAAATAAAAAGGTAGAAAGAGCTGCTTACAGCCTAAGATAAGTTATAAAAAGAGGATGAATTTTAACTTTGAATTAGATTTTTTTTTTTTTATTAGCAATTACTGGTTGGAAAGTTTTTAAATCCAAATTTTAAATCACACAAGTAAGAAATTCTTGATCTTTTTTTTTATATTTTATTTTCCCCCAATTATTATTATATAAAACGTGAAGGTAAAGAAAATTATAATTTGAGACACTTTAAGCAAAGATCGCGTGACCTAAAATTTAGAGAAAAAAAAAAGGACCGTACATTAAAATGAAATGATTTTTCATATGGACAAATTGCTACAAATACAAGTAAAAAATGAGTTAATCGGACGGCTGTAATGCATAAGTCAAACTATACAGGCTATGATTTGCATTTGTGGTAGTGCAAGTGGACCAAAAATAAAAACATATTTTATTGCCATTTGTATTTAATAATATTTGTAAAAGGATCTTAAAAAACAATTGAGGACGAGAGAAAACATAAATAAAGGCTTTTTAGGGCATTGAATTGTGCCCCTTTCAGTGTAAATGGAATTGTTATTGTTAAGTTGAAGGGTTATATAGTAGTCAAATATGAAAGAGTCCAAAACAGAATATTTAGTCAACGTTATTAGTGGCTACGTTATATTATCATTTATCAATGTCAGTATCACTAACTTTTGTTAATATATATATATCACTAACTTTAGTTTTGCATATATATCAAACATTGGTTTATAAAATTAATTACGAATAAAATAAATAGCAGTTACAATATCTATTTGTTTCTTTCAAATTTAAAAAAAAAAGCAGATCCTTTGGTTATTCTTTTTGCGACGAACACGAAACAAAGGTCACGATGACTTGGTGAAGAATGTCTTGAAAATAATTCAAGTGTTGTATAGATTTGATCTTGAATTATTGTTGACAAGTGTTGAAGACAATCTAAGGGTCGAAGACTTAAACTTGAATCACGAACTTTGATGAAGATGATTTAAAGGTCATTGACTTGATCTTAACTTGAAGTTAGAAAAACCTTCAATGTTTGGATTTGGTGGAGGCTTTCAGAGTTTCATTTGACAGAGCTTTTGAGCTTGAATTATGTGTTTGTATCACGAATGCGAAACGAAGGTTGCAGGGACTTGATCTTGAATTTTCATGAAGGACTTTATCATCGAACAAGGCTTTGTACTTTGGAAAAGCTAGTTTCTTTAAATTGTCAAAGCTTTGGAGTTTGATTTGTATCTTTAACAAGAAACAAGAGTCGCGATGACTTAATCTCAGTTTTGTGTTGAAATACCATTGATGATAATCCAAGTGTCGTAGACTTGCTCTCGAATTATCTTGACGAACTTTGTGACGATTGTTGAATGAGCCTTTAAACTTCGAGAAGAGGTCGCGTCTTCAATTCGCTAAAGCTTCGAAACTTAATTTCTTCTAGAGCTTGGATTTTTTGTCAAAGTTTTGGAGCCTCCTTTTGCTCTCCTCCAAACTGAATAGAGGCAGCTTATTTATAGAAGTTTGGAAATGCTTGCCCACAAAGTAAAGCGATTTGATTGGCACACTTGGCACACTCCTATTGGTTTTTTATTTTTGTCATTATCCATAATTTATTTTAAAGTGATTTTTTTAATAATTATTATTTAAATAATAATTAAATTGGCTACTTAAAATAAATAAATAAATTTAATTAATTAATATTTTAATTAACCAATTAAATAATTAAACTAATAAATTAATTTAATTGATTTATTATTTGTAAAATTTTTCATGCAAACAAATATACCTTATTGTTCTCTTTATTTTTTAATCCACAAAGACTTGATCACTTCATTCTAAATTGAATCAAGGACTAAAGGTATTTGTGCACTAATGAATAATTCTATATTTATCTATATAGATATTTTAATATTAATTATTAATTTAATAACATATATAAATATACAAATGGTGAACAATAACTTGGCCAAAAATGTTCAAATATTCATGTAAAATTCATATTATCAAAGGTAAAATTGGGTTTATATAATTTATTTATAATAATTAATTAATTAAATTTAAATTATATTCTAATAAAAAATGCTATTTTAATTATTAATAAATTAAATTCAAATTATATTCTAATAATGAATCTATTAATTCATCTAATTTTGTCATAATTGTATATTTCTTAGGAATTTTAGACGTGCTTCAACCTTTAGGAAAGTGAATTTTTAATCAAATTCCGAGTTGCTTCATAATTAGATGATTTTTTCGTAAGGGCCTTTTCCCAAGTGTTTTTGGTGGGTTGATTCATCATTATTATATATGTATGTTTATCGTAACAAACTATAATACTATTTTGTTGGTGATTTGGGGTTAAACACATGCATGTTTTGAACGTTGTCGATTAATTTTGTATGAAATTATCCTTAGGTATGGAATTTCTCCGAATTGATTCATAATTACAAATAAACTATAATGATGAAATTAATATCTGCTAAAAAAAATGATGAAATTAATATTATTTTAAATTATTTTTCTATTTTTATCATAATAAACTACTATTAGTATTGATAATATATTCTAATTTAGAAATTTAAAATTTTTTACGATATGTGCAAATTTTTCAGAATCTATGAATTTGGACACAAAAAATTCCATACACTATGTTGGTATTTCCATTATATTTTTAATTATAAATTATTTTAATTAGATTAGAATTAGTATTTTAATTGGGAGTTAGTATTAGTATTACATTCTAATTTACTATTAGTATTAATAATGTATTATGTTAAAGAAAAAGTATTAATAATGTAATATAATTAATAGAGTTAGTATTAGCATTGTATTATAAGTGAATTGATTTTAATTAATTAATTACTTAATTAATAAAATTTCTAATACTATTATACTAATGATATATATAACAATTCTAATACTATATATTTATATATATATATAAAAGATCAAAATTGATTTTGATTAGAAATGTATTGAAAAAATAAATAAATAGATGACAATTTTTATGGAAAATCTGCATGGGTATGGAAATCTTCAAACCTCCAAATTATCTTCTATATTAAATTAACTATAAAAACATTGTTAGTTTGCTACCAAATTTTCAAAGCTGCATCTTTTGGTATTTTTAGGTAAGTTATCAAATATTATTAATAAAAATTATTGGTAAAATAATTTTTATATTTTTTCATACGCAGAAATTTAATTTTATAAGTATTAAAAGCATATAATTATTTTTATTTTATATAAAGTATATAATTTATAATCCTGCAAGGTTTTGAAAAGTGATTTGAAAATTAATAAACACAGTTGCGAAGGACTATTTCAAAATTAGTAAATGGCTTATAATTTAAAAATTGCTTATAAAAAGATTTGACCAATCATTAAATAATGAGAAATAATGATAAATACCCCTTATATTTAGTAAATATAAATTTAAACATATTGACACCTGTTTTTTTTTTAATTTTTTATGGCATTGTGATACACTAAATTCAATATGTTCTTTGAAATTAATTGGGTGAGAAATTTGAACACTAATTTAGTATCAAAATTATAAATGCAATTATTCCTTCGCGTGCACTAAATTGGAGATGTTAATAACAGATCTCTCTTGAATTTGAATAAACAAGTTATAAGATAATACTCAATTCAAACACATTATTTAATTTTAATTTAATACTGCCTCCAATTTTTTCATTTCTTTACATCATAAAAATATAAATACCAAGAAATCACCAATACCAATACACTATAATAATAAATAATTACTAATCCTTTATAAACCTTACTTTTTTACCAATACCAATAAAAAAATAATAATAAATAATTACAAAACTTACTATAAATGGAAACGTAAAAAATTAAAAAAATTTATCAAAATAAGAAATATAAAAAAATGAAAATATTGGAGGAAGTAGTTCTAATTTTATGCTCTGCGCAAATTATAGTACAATTTTTATTTTTCATTGACAATATAAATAATACTCATACCAATCCTCCTCCCGTAAAACTTAAGGGGTTGTTTGGAAAGATGAAAAGTTGGGTGTAAAATAAAGAGCATGGTGTAATTTCATTTTTCGAGGTAAAATACCTAGTTTATTTAGGTGAAAAATAAAAGGTGAGAGGTAAAATAAATTTATTTTACACTTAAAATTTTTTTTCTTAATTTGAGAGAAAAATGAATATAACTAAAATCCCCTCTTATTTTTCTTCAATCCAAACAAAGAATGTAAAATAAAATTATTTTACCTCCCACCCTATTTTACACTCTTATTTTACATTTCACCCTTATTTTACACCCTCTAAAATCCAAACAAATCTTAAAAAAAAAAAAAATCTTTGGGTTTGGTTACGACTGTATATAGAGCGCGTGAACACGCGCATCAATCTGACCCTATATCCCTATCCTTTAACAGTGTAGGTGAACTTGGAGCCTCGATGATCTACACCCACCATTTCAACTACAGCAGCACCGTTCTATGGCAACGTGCCACTTCATCATAAATTTTCTTTAGTGACAATAATACCCACAAACTTCTTTCTAATTACATTGACATTTCCTAATGAAATGAAGTGTCAAGCGGCTATTGCATAAACGAAGTACACTTTCCTGTAGACGATATTTTCTTTTGAGACCTACCATCTATAGCAGGCGACCTTCAGATAATCCAATGATATTGTGCCACGTCATTTAAAAGCACGCTTATCCACCGCGCGATATGACACCGACTACGTAACTCTAACTCAGGACGGACACGTGTCCAATGATTCACAGGAAACAGCCGGTAATGTATTGGTTTCTTACATGTGCAGCCGGTCGCTCTGTCTCTGCAATTCCCGCTAGGTATATAAGCGGCGCCCTCGAACTCTTTCTCTCTCCTCCTTCCCTGATTTCAGTTTTCTAATTGAGAGAAAAAGTAACGTTTTTTTTTTTTGCTTTATCCAGCTCGCTGTTTCGAGGTTAGTAGTTTTGCTCCATTAAATTAATATAATTATTTTTTCAAAATTATTTGAGCTATATTTTTTTTGCTAATTTTTCTATTTTTTTTTTTTTGGTTGGTTCAAGCGTTAAATTTTGATCGATCTCTTCGGGTCTGAAGCTCAATGTTTTAAGTTAATGGGATTCTCTTTATGGATTTTATTTGCTTATCTACTTGTTGATATTTCAGTTTAAGTTCAAACTGAAATGTTGAATTAAGGGTAATACTTTGATTATTCTGGGTATTGTAATTTGGGAATTTTCATTTCGATTTGAGTTTCATCACACTGTGATTTTCAATGCAGTTGATATTTTTAGGTTGAGCTTAATTAGTTGTTAATAGCTGAGTTTTGCCATATCGTTGTTGTGTGGCCTTTAATGTACATGAATTTTTGGGTTTTTATATCAGCTGGTCTAGATGTTTTGAAATAGCTTAACTAAAATTTTAGGGTTCCTTTGGGGGAGATAATTTGGGAATTATACTTTATCCATGTTCAGTGTTCATATATTGAAAGCCTTGATGTCACTGCTACTGTAGTTCCATGATTTAGTTAAAAGATAAGTTAATTTTAAAGAAATTTAGTGCCTTATTTTCCAATTTTAGTATGTGTTTATCTGTAGCTAATGATGTTATTTGCTTTGTTCATTGAACGTTCCTTAGATCCCTACAACAAATTGTTGAAAGCTCAAACAGATCTCAAAATATTGCACTCCATTTGGTCCAAACAAGTCTCCTTGATCAACACTATTTCTACAAGAAATCAGATTTTGTTCTCTTTGGCTGGTGAAGCAGAAATTGTGATTCTGTTATGTGGGAATTTGTGGTTCTATAATCTGTCGAGGTTGTTTATTCTTTTCCTTTCTTACCTTTTGTATGGGTTTTAAGTTTTTTAGACATTAACGGTATCGGGCATATTTGTTATTGAAGATATTGGTCAGGCCTGGCTCTCGATAGCTACCTAGACTCTGGCCACCAGGGGGCAGTGCCTGCAATGGCACCTTCTCGTGTGGCTGGAGGGTTAGCCCAATCTTCCTCAAGTTCAGGAATTTTCTTTCAGGGGGATGGGCAGTCTCAGACTGTAGTTAACTCACACTTGACTTCATCATTTGGTAACTCATCCAATTCTATTCCTGGAACTGGGCGTCCCAGTTTGGGTCCAGTTTCTGGGGACTTGAATAATGCGGTTTTGAACAGTGTGGCAAACTCTGGACCAAGTGTTGGGGCAAGTTCCTTGGTGACAGATGCAAATTCTGCTCTTTCAGGAGGTCCACATTTGCAGAGAAGTGCGAGCATTAATACGGAGTCCTACATGCGCTTGCCTGCATCTCCCTTGTCTTTTTCATCCAATAATATAAGCATTTCAGGATCATCAGTTGTTGATGGTTCCTCTGTAGTTCAGCAGGGGAACCATCAAGACCCAAGTGTACAGCAAGTCCAGCAGAATCAGCAACACCAACAGGGGGCTTCAAGTGCTACATCCTTGCCTACATCACAAACTGCACAAGCTTCACTTCCCATGGGGGCTCGAGCTCCTGGAACATTTTTACAGGACCCTAATAATCTAACACAAGCAAAGAAGCCAAGATTGGATTTCAAACAGGAAGATATTCTGCAGCAGCAAGTTTTCCAACAACTGCTTCACAGACCGGATACCATGCAACTGCAGGCCCGAAGTCCACAGTTACAAAGTTTGCTTCATCAGCAGAGACTAAGGCAGCAACAGCAACTTCTTCAATCTATGCCACCATTGCAAAGAGCTCATTTGCAGCAGCAGCAGCAGCAGCAGCTACAGCAGCAGCAGCAGATGCAGATGAGGCAGCAAATGCAGCAACAGGTGATGCAGCCTGTGTCTGCCATAAAGCGACCATATGATGGAGGTATTTGTGCACGACGGTTGATGCAATATCTATATCATCAGCGACAGCGGCCAGCTGTAAGTTCATTTGTTTAACCTTTGGTGATTTTTATATATGTATGATGTATATGCCTGTGCTATTGTACATAATGTTCAGCATTAGGACTCTAATTCAATTAGATACTTACATGTAAGATTGTTGTTACTTAATTATTTGGACAGGAGAATTCTATTGCCTATTGGAGGAAATTTGTTCAAGAGTACTATTCACCTCGTGCAAAGAAAAGGTGGTGCTTATCACAATATGATAATGTTGGGCATCATGCTCTTGGTGTATTCCCTCAGGCTGCTATGGTCAGTTCCTCTTGTGTAATCGTATTTTTTTTTTTTGTTGCAATTTAAGAAAATAGTTTTTTACATGGTAATGTTGAACTTCTCACGCTCCTGTGTAACTTTTGCATATCATTATTTTTTTCCAGGAAGCATGGCAATGTGACATTTGCGGTTCTAAGTCTGGGAGAGGATTTGGTAAGAAATATTATGCTGTTTCCACATAATTGATTTTTTTTTTGTCAAGACCATCATTATTGAACTGTGACTCTTGAGTTTATATAGTTGACTTCATTCTGGTGATAATTGCATTTTCAAGATTGCAAGAGTAGGTTTTTGAAATAATGAAATCTATTGAAGACCCTGTTACATGTAAAAGTTTCTTAGTATTCTGGTTTCCTGGGATGTAAAATGTTTTAAATGATTTCAATCTTTTGCCAGTTTTAAATTAATTCAGTCGGGGGACTAAATTTAGTTTGACTTGATGGAAGTAGGTTTAAATACAAAACGGTATTATGGATTTTTTTTAAAGTATATTTCAATACGAGTTCCATATTGTGTAGCAAAGCTTCAAAAAATTGGATTGTTGCGAACATAAACTTATTTCATCATTTGTGTTCAAAAGTGATAAGAAAAACAGATCTTTTTTTTCTCTCGGGAGTTTTATTTATTATTGGTTTAATTGTCATTGAAGCATGACATGGTATGGCACTGTGTACCTTCTGAGCAGGTTAATATATGTTTGTGAACTTTTTCAACCAGCAAATTCACCACAACTAGCTTCTCTTTCTTTAATAATTGCTTGCTATTCACGAATTTCAGTAATTTGGACTTCCTTTGTTGACACGAACATCAGTTTAGTATGAGTGTGCTGATTCTTGGTTGGACTGGGGGATAAATTATTTAGATTACAGCAAGCATGCCTATGAGGTTTGTCTCTCTTAGTTGTTGAAGAAAGAAATCATTTCAAATTTCAGAGTATCTGGTTCTATGATAAGAGTTGTGTGGGTGGGTGCATACATGTTTTGTTTTATTTACATATATGCTGTGCTAGTGATTTGGCTTCTTTTCAAGTTTTTTAGTCTAGAGTCCTGTAATTTTAACTTTTTTGGTTCAATCTTGCAGAGGCCACTTATGAAGTACTTCCTAGACTCGATGAAATCAAATTTGGAAGTGGTGTCATCGACGAGCTATTATTTCTAGACTTGCCTCGTGAATGTAGATTTCCATCTGGAATAATGATGCTGGAGTATGCAAAAGCAGTTCAAGAGAGTGTATATGAACAACTTCGTGTGGTTCGTGAGGGTCAGCTCCGTATCATATTCACGAATGACTTGAAGGTAATATATATAGATTATTGATTTGCATTTATCATCAGCTGTTTAATTTGTTGAACCAATTGCTTATCTCTGGATTTCAGATTTTGTCTTGGGAATTTTGTGCACGGCGTCATGAAGAATTACTTCCACGAAGGGTGGTTGCGCCACAGGTTACCATTTTGAACCTTTATTTTCTTGTTTTTAACTTTTGTTGTTTAAAGTGATTTATAGATGTATACATAAAATAGAAGTACACAAAAAAAAAGGGATGAATAAATGAACAATTGTGTGTTCTGATATTCTCATATACTATTTTGATCACATCTTGTGGTGATTTTAATATTAATATTAAAGCTTTTTAATGACTCAGGAGAACTAAATGAAGAAATGACCTCGGTTCTGTTATTACAATATGTTTGAAATATTATTTATTGAATAATCTTCCTAGTCAAAATTGGTATGGTAATTTGAAGGTTAGAAGTTATATGTTGCTTGTTTATAGAAGTTGTTATGTACCAAAATTTAGTAAATATGCTTGATTGAAAGTTTCTAGAGAAACAAATATATTCTCTTTCTGCTCAGTAATTTTACCACGTTCAATGAAATGTTTTAGTCTAACAAAATCCTAGAAATTGAATAGACCAACTTAACCAAATTGTTTTATTTGGTTGTTAGCTCACTTATCATAGATTCATAGTCTATTTGTTTGGTTCCACTGTCCCAGTTCAGTTGTGATCCAAATCAACTGAGTTGGCCACCCAAATGCTCACCCCCTAGCTATCAAATTCTAAATATGATCTTGCTTTTGTAATAAATAATTTGAGGTGAATTCCCTTGTGCTTTTGCAGGTTAATCAGTTGGTTCAGGTTGCCCAGAAATGCCAGAGCACGATTGCTGAAAGTGGATCTGATGGGGTTTCCCCACAGGACTTGCAAACAAACAGCAATATGTGAGTAAATAGAGCAGTGACCTGATTCCTTCTTTCTCTGTTTGGGTATTTCTTGCTCAATTATTTTTCTTGAATCCTTTTGAACCAGGAATAGTTAAACAACAAAGAAAAATGCAAGGTATAGAAGGAGTATATTTCTCATAATAGTATCTGAAAAGATTTCAGCATATTTCTCTTAATAGTATCTGAAAAGATTTCTTGGCAAAAAAAAAAAATCTAAAAAGATTTCCGCAACTTATCTAATAAATATTTGGAACTTCCCTTGCGTTTTCTCTTTGGCTTGCACAAGACTGGTGTTTAAAATTGCTGATACTAATCTGATGTTTTTAAAGGGTCTTGACTGCTGGACGTCAACTTGCCAAGACTTTGGAGTTACAGTCTCTAAATGATCTGGGATTTTCCAAAAGATATGTTAGATGTTTGCAGGTACAATTTTGGGCTGTTTCTGGATCTGGATCTTACTATTTAGCATATGACTAAGATCTTGTGTTGCTGATTCTTTTAAATTTTCGATACATTTTGTTATAGATATCTGAGGTTGTCAACAGCATGAAGGATCTGATCGATTTCTGCCGGGAAAACAAAGTTGGACCCATAGGTAAATTCTCTTATGGCTGGTGTGGCATATCTACATATTATATGCTGGCTGTGCTTGTACAATGTGCATATGCTCTTTGAAGCGTTAGAATTCTAGAAATCTCTTATAAAGTAAATATATCAACATTTTTGCATGCTTACTATGCTAAAGGCTCAAGTTGAGTATACAGAGTGCATCTCAGCAATTTGGAGAGTTGTGTTAAAGCTTATTATCCCCAAGTCATTACTTCCGTTGAGCTGTATGATTTAATAAGAATAGCATGGGGCAAATTTCCAAGATTGTAATTGCTGCATGTTTCTTTACTTTATTTAAGGCCTTCCCTATTTATGTTTTATGTTCATTTGGAGTCTTAATGGATGTAAGTTTGCGAACACATATACTTTCTGATGCTGCCCACTGACTGAAGTAATTTCATTTTTCAGTTTTTGATATTTTTGTGAATCTTCTCTAATAAGATCCAGTACTGTATCTGTAAGAACCTAGTTGCTTTTTTCTTCTTTTGATTGACTTTCTGGATAAACTGCTAATCGTTGTTCTACTTTGTGAGTGACCTTTGAACTCTGGCCTGTTGCCTAATTAGTACGTCTAGAGACATTATTTTGAGGTTACATGTATGAAGTTCTCATTCCAACCTTTATATGCAGAGGGCTTGAAAAATTATCCTCGGCAGAGCACAGCAGCCAAGCTCCAGATGCAAAAGATGCAGGAGATGGAGCAGCTAGCCAATGTCCAGGGCCTGCCGACTGACAGGAACACCCTTAATAAGCTGATGGCATTGCATCCTGGCATAAATAGTCAAATGAACAATAACCACATGGTTAGCCGAGGGGCTTTAAGTGGTCCAGCACAGGCGGCTTTGCAACTGACCAACTACCAGAATCTGCTCACAAGGCAAAACTCAATGAATTCGAACTCCAATAACTCTCTCCAACAGGAGCCTGCATCTTCGTTTAATAATTCAAGTCAAAGCCCATCATCAAACTTCCAAGGACCTGCTGGTTTAGTACAAGGATCTATGCAAAGCTTGCCGTCAAGTGGCTTTTCCAGTCCACAAATACCTCCTCAACAGTCACCACAACTTCAACAGAGAAGTCTGAGCGCTAATAACTTGCTCCAGCAAAATCATCCACAGGCCTCTCAAGGCAGCCAGGCCTTGCAACAGCAGATGATCCAGCAACTGCTGCAGGAGATGTCTAATAATAGTGGGGGAGGAGTGCAACAACATCCTTTATCTGCACAGAATGCAAATGGAAGTATCGGTAGGAGTGGGGTGGGATTTGGAAGCAACACTTCAGCACCACCTGCTGCGACTGCTACTGTATCAGGAAGTGTTGTAGGACCTACACCTAGCAGAAGCAACAGCTTCAAAGGTACTTCAAACAGTGATTCCTCTACTGCTGGTGGCAATTGTGGTTTTAACCATAAAGGATCAGATTTGCCTCAAAACCTCCATTTGCAGGATGATATTGTTCCTGATATTCCACATGAGTTCACTGAGAACGGCTTTTTTAACAATGACCTAGAGGATAACATTGGTTATGGTTGGAAGGCATGACTAACATGACATGTTATGGCCTCTGTCATTCCCAGTTATTGAGCGAATGTTGGCCAAATATATTTGTACAGAATATTAAATAGCTGCTTTCTCCCACTTCTCCCTTTGCTTCTATAATTTTCGAATTTGTTGTGACATCAGGCACTTGTATTTTCTGTAGGCTAAGTGTTTTTTTTTTTTTTCCCTCATCTCTTCTTTCAGAGCTTTCTGTCATGTCTTCTTGCAAGTGTAATCTATTGGACTAAAACTGGGATATTTAATATCATATTGAATGAGTTTTGAATGGTCGGTATTTTGTTTTCACTGTTTTAACCATAAAGGACCAGATTTGCCTCCGAAGTAACAAATCAACTAAATAGAAATCCGTCTCGACAAATATTACAAATCAACTAAATAGAAATCTGTCTTGACAAATATACTGACATGGTCAAAGTAGAATCATCTCTTACATACAATTTCTTTTATACCTCTGCAAAAAACCATCTAATATTCGATCTTCTATCACTTAATGCAGCAGTTCTGGTGCATATGGATTCAAAGAAGATATAAAAGCTGTAGACAGAAGTTTTGGGGGACTATACTAACAAATTATCCAGAGTCATCATCAGTCCCATATTCGTCACCAATTGCCCCAAAGCCGAGCAGTGTGTTCAGAATCATATTTTCCCAACCCCTTATGCCTGCCTCCATTATTCTTGCAGTCAACAAGTGCAAGCGAGAAGATGAACCTGCCCTGCCTACAGGTGGTCCTCCAGAATAGTACTTCAAGGTGCATTTTCCTGCTGGAAGTATTTCTACATCAAATGGATGTGAAAGTGGTCGTCCCACAGCCTGAACATGCAAGATACTGCATCATGAAAACAAATGCAAATGCACTGCATCAGCATACAATCTCTGTAAATATTATGCTTTATGCAATACAAAACCAAAAATAATTTGGAAAAGAGAACTTCAGTAAACTGAGATCATACATGTCCTAAGAACAAATATTCAGTTGATTAAGATATTCTAAATGTTCGTTTGCTTGAATGCAAAAAAAATACTCTCCTTTTTCTCTGCATTCTTCTTCATAAATATATAAGGAAACAATGCACCTCTTCTAAATCTCAAAACGGGAGAAAAGGAGTAATTTCTTCCAAGGAATAACTTCAAAGAAACCAATCATTTTCAGAAGTAATTCCATCAAGATCTAATTCGACTTTCAGTTGTATGTTAGAAACAGATTCCAAACTAGCACAAGAAGAAAAAATATAGTAGCAGAGAGAGAGAGAGAGACCATATATAATACTTTCCATCCATTTCTTGTCTCTGAACTCTTCCCAATAGCTCTATTTGCAGAATCCCTCCAATACAAAGCACAGGTTCTGGTAGCTCAAATTTTTGCAAGCAGTTCTCCTGACAATTTAAGTAAATTCAAATTTTAAGGTCACCCAAAATTTAGATGAAAAATAACAGGTGAATTAACACTCTCAATTAATGAAGTAAAAATTCTAAAAAAAATAAAAGCATGATTTCAGCTAACTGATAATTGTCAATTTTTTTTTCTCGGTTCAAGAAATGATTGACAATTTGATACCAATCATTTTCATAATCTATATTGAGATAGAATTACCTAACTGACATCATTAGAACCATACTTTTCCACAATTTCATCAAACATTCTTGACCAGTTCCATGATGATAAATAAAATCATAAATCTTAAAAAGAAATATCAGAATCGGGGATGATGTACAAAAGTTTATTTAGCTCAAGATCCATAATGTTGCTCAAGCCATTTGCAACTACAATTTGGAGAATGTAATTTACCTGTTTCATAGGATATTCTGGTGAGGTATATGTCCATGAAAACTGATCATCGATTGAACTGTGGTAGGAAGGAGAAATCACGGTAACATTCTTTGACTGTGGTAGAAGCTTAGGATGACCCAGTCTGAACCGGACAGATTTAGATGAATATATAGGGCAGTCATCCTGAAAATATGCTGTTATCAAGTCAAGACAAGCAATTTGTCAAGTGTTTATTCTTAACAAATGAAAATTGCGAAAATGTTAAAAGTATCGATTTTACGTAAGGACAAGCAATCATCTAATTAAACCTTGGAATGGTTGAATATGGATCTCAGTAACAAGACATAAATCGGATATCAACTTATACACTAATACTTCAGGAACAGCAGATTCACTCTGCCCTTTACTCGACCAATATGAAGCTCCATGTCCAATTCCATCGTTCAATCCCAAAGTGTTCCAAATGCTTTCTTCTGGGTAGTTATCAGTAGTAGATGCACTAATAGCTTCTGATATGCAATCCTTTTGCAAGATTGGGGAAAGGCCGGAAGCCAATTGAGCAAAGACTCTATGATTCCTTTTGAGGAACTCCCATTCTGTGGCCTCACTTTTTCCGACTATAGGATCAACCAGTTCATCCGTTTCAATGACACGAACAACACTATACATGTCAGGCAACAATTTCAAGCAAAGCTGTTTACAAAGGCCATTACCAATCACTGCAGAACATAAGAAATCATATATTACCATCATTCAGAATCAGAAGCATCCCAACGAAAATAAAAAACACAGAATCCATTTAATTCTTGAAGACCAATCAAGCTTGTGATGAAAATACAATTATAACTAAAGCATATCTTACATAGAATTGAAGTTTCCAAGGGAGTGTAAACATATTGGATATAATCAATTTCTAAAATGAAATGAATTAAATATTATAGTGAAACAGGGGAATAAAAGAGAAAGAAAAATGGCACAATATAGGCATACCAAAGCGGCGCCAAGAACTGGAAACAGAACAAACGCGGGCAAGATCAGAAGGATCATCCAAATGCATGAAGACCTTGTTGGACATATCAGTTCCAAGCCATTCTATAAAATCACCATTACTTCCCATATTTGGGGAAGATGATGAGCAAGCAACTCAATCCAGATTCAACACTGCAAAAATCACAGCAATTAATAAAGTTAAAACCTTTATAAAAATGGTAATAAAATGAAATTTTGAGAAAAGAAAGCAATCCTAAAAACATCATTTGATTATCAAATGATTATTGGTTTCAGAGAATCGAATTGAAATAATTATTAATTATATCATTCAAACAACAGAGAGAGAAAAAACAACAAAAAGGAAGAAGAAAGGGAAAAAAGATCGGAGCTTTACAGAGACTAAATCACCATAAACTCAGTCTTCCTACACACAGAAATAAATGCATTCTTTGTTGGTCTTCTCAATCCTTATCAGCCATTTGTATTGATTTACGATTTATCTTAAATCCAATCCCAAATTAATGTAAAAAATCAAATTATATTTCTTAAATAAAGTTTCTTACAATATCGCCGATAAGAAAACTACGTGCGTATCCAAGTGGGCATGAAAATGAATATCAGAAAAATGAGAGGGTTATTATCTTCAGTTTGGCTAATTTATTCTTTTTTGAAATATTCTTAATTTTAAGTTCAATAAAAATTAAATAATTCGAATAAAAAATAAAATGTCAAAAAAAAAAGATAATTAATTTTGATATAGCTAAAAATAATTTAACTAGCATCACTCCATAAATTAATTTGCTGAATTTTTTTTAACTGTTATAGTTTCTTTATTAAACACATAATGCTAAACATATAAAATGCAGAAACAAGCAATGAATCTATAAAATTGATTTCCATTATACAATGTATTTTTTTTTTTTTTTGGAGAGAACAATGCATTTTTTAATAATAAAATAAAAATCAAACAGTCACACCCATTTTTTATTTTTATTTATGGAGTTTTTAACTTTTCTTTTTTTTTTTTTACCAATCGGAGTTTTTAACATTGAGTAAATATATATTGAAAACAAAAGTCTCAAGTTTTAGGACATTAAAATATTGTCAAACTATTTGTTTTGTTATTAAAATATGTAAACATTTCATAAGATCAATTTCAATTTTAAAAATATTTTTTGACGAATGAAAAATAAAGCATTCGTCAAAGAAAAACAACTAATTATCTGTATGCTGTGTCAATAAAATATTCATATTCCAATACATTTATTTTATTGTAATAAAAGTTTCAATTGAGAGAAATGAAATGACATGTGAAAGTAATTTTTGAAAAAAAAGTTGGGCTTCGAAGCAGGCCGTGGCCCATAAGAATAACAAATGCCACGACCCTACCTCTCCTAATTGATTATATAAAAATAAAATACCCGAGCCGATCAATCACATTTAATTTCTCAATTTTTTCAAAACATATTGTAAATATCATCTAAGGTATGCTGTATTAAAGACACAAACTTACAACCGGCTAAACTCAATCAAATGCCCTATTTGCTATAAACAGTGTTTATTAAACACATTTTCTCATACTAATAATACAAATTACAATTATAAATAAAAATCCTAAAATCTGTTTAAAAAAAAGGGTCCCATTTACGTTTCCCCTTTCTTTTTGCTATTCGACCACTATTTTCGTCGAAATCTACAAAATTGCAAAAGATATTTTTTTTAAAAAAAACTAATTGGTAGGGTCGAAAAAGCCCTCTCTATTCTATTCCCTTATCCAGACAAGAGAAGAGACACATCATCACCAACTATTAACTTACAAAAATTAAAATAAAAGAAACCTAAAAAATGTTACCATAATTTTGCTTAATCTTGTGTTTAAACTCCTTAGGACATATTAACACAGAATCAAGACACACTCCACCTTTAGTATGTGTACAATCAATCTGTGTCATCCAAAATTTAACCTTCATTTTGGAATTAGGGTTATCCACAACAAATTCACCTGCACTGTAATAAATCCAATTCCCTTGTTCCTGCAAGTAATATTCTGAAGAAGCACGTTGACCGTCCGAAGTTGACAGTTCAAATTGAACTGGTTTTATATTCCAGCCATGAACTTGATCCGCATTGCATACCTTTCTTCCAAATCTTTTTGAAGGTTTTCCTAATTGGAGTCTGAAAAATATGTTATATGTATCTGCTGGCAATTCAAATTCTATTTCTCCCACAGCTTCAAACCACCATATTTGTTGAAGATATGCTATTGTATGAAACCTACATGCAAAGAAAAGATTTGGGTTGGCAAAAGCTACATTGTAGTTAATTTGGTACGCTAATTTTTTTAAGTAATTAACAAAATTGTTGACCGTTTACCTTTTATCATTATATATAATTTTAAACTTTAAAGGATAAATTTTTGGTTTACATATTTGTTAAAAAAAAAAAAAAGTTCCATCAATAAATTTCTTTTCATAAAACCTATTTTTTAAAAAATAAGTGCTGTTTTAATTAAACATAATGACATAATTGTAAAAAGGACAAATAAAAAATTCATACGAGACATTATTTGTTAGTTTTTGTTACTATATAGTTAAGAAAAAGATAATTTAATTTTTTTAAAACATAATAATAAAATAAGCTATTAAATAAAATACAACTCAATTTCATGAAAAAAATCAACAAAACGCATATGCTATATATCATAAATTCTCCATTAAGCAAAAGAGCGGGTGTCACTTTCTCGTCGCTTTAGCTGCCCATTCAGCTATTGGTTGTGTCCAAATATCTGATGATCCAAGAAACAGAAACACCACAACCACTACCCCCATAAAATTCTTCTCTTTTTATTATCGATTTTCCTTTTTCTTAAAATCTCATTTCTTAAAATAAAAATAAAAAACTGCTAATATATATATATATATATACCTGGATTCTTCAGATGAAATATGATTCCAATATCTCCGATCATCTATTCCGGTAATTCTTAATGCTTTATATGAAATCGCAAGAAAAATCTTCCCACTGTTTTTATCCAACCAAATTTGCTGCAAAAAAAATAAAAATAAATATAAATATAATTCAGCTATATTTATATATAAATAAATAAAAAAAGTATATATATATATTTACCTTGTTGCCACCATCGAAGCAATTAGGTTGACACAATCTGGCGTAAATCTGTTTCTTAATCAAACACTCAAGACTTTCTTGTAAAACTTCAGTAACAAGAAACTTATAATTTGAAGGCAACTTTGTTTCCCAAACCAAATCAGCTAAAGAAGCACCGTGAAAAGTCCGGTTCAACCCGGCCAGTTTACAAATCTCCGGTGGATCCAAGTAGGTCAGAATCGAAGAGACACAACTTTCCGGCACGTCATCTAAACTCGGTTCATTACTCTCGGAAGCCGGACCAGACAAACCAGAACCCATGAAGAAATCAAAGAAAAGATCACAAAGGGATTGATTGAGTGAGATTTACCCGTAGAAGAAAAAGAAAGATTTATGGATCAAAAAATGAAGAATTAGGAAAAGCGTTTAAAGATAGAGGAGGAGATGGTAGATGAATCTATGAGAAAGTGGAGGAGAGAGTGAGGAAGGTATCAGCATTTTCTTCATGAACAAACAAGAAGAAGAAAATGGAGAGATTTAATTAAGAGAGAAGGGATAAAGTGCAAATTCTAAAATTGAGTATGTTTTTTAAAAGTAAAAATGTTGAAAAATGAAAGGAGTTGTAAAATGACACTTGTGGGTGGGGTTCCACGATATTTTTATTTTTTTAATACACCGGCCATTACCACACGCATACACATAAAGAAAGGAATAATAATGTCCCTAGAATTTCTTTTTTGTTAAGTAAGGAATTGAAAGGTATTTTGTTTAACTAAATTTACATATAGAGTTATCAATACATTTTTTAGATGAATGACTTTATACATCTCCAATATCCATCTCAATTTCATCTATTTTGTAGCCACGTTACCAAAAATGGAAAATTTTTTTTTTTTAAACTCTCCTCCAATGTAAATGTCTATTAACATTGTTTAGCTGATTTGTACTAATATTATCTACTACATCATTTATTTCTAGAATGTCATGTAGACAATGTCTATGTTGTTTATTTCAATAATAAATAGATCCATAAAAAATTGTGAGTGTGGATAAAATATAAAGATGAGAATGCACATAAACGATAGAGAATGCATTAGAGATGGATCTTTAAAATTTAATGCCTATAAATAGATTTTTAATCACATTATACTTCATACTTTTTATTATATATGACGCATCAGATTCAATCTACGATAACATTGGAGATGCTCCTAATACATTCTATTATAAATATATATAGATTTAGAACAAATGAGAAATGTAATAATAATATTATTAAAATAACATGAAATTCATAATTAAATTTTCGATCATGTTGACGCAGTCATAATATCTATATCTTTGCACGCTCTATTTAGTGGTATTCATAAACAACAAATCGATTTTTCTATGATAGTTATAATTAATACGTGTTTGAGTTTAGGAATTTGTTTTTGATTGTGTAAAATTAAATTTTGTATTTTTATTGACATTTTTTACTCTAATATAATTATTTTAGTGTTCCTAATTTTGTTTTATTGGTCAATTAAGAATTCAGTTTTTTTTTTTTTTTGGTTAAAACTCCAAAAACTACTAAAATTCGTCCTTTAATAATTATTCCTCCATTAATTCCATAGATATAGAGAATTTTGCCTTAGTGGATCAAGTCTGCTCTTAGTGGCAATTGAATTTTGCCTATACCCCATAACTAATGGTGGAAAAATAAAAGCTAATTTTTAGTGGGAAAAAAAAAAACTAATCTCAACTCTTATTATTGTTTTTATTTTTGGTACTCACACAAACAAATTCAATCTTTCAATTTTGATATACATTTTATATACAAATGTCAAATACCAAAGATCATGACATTAATACTAAATAAATTTTAATAAAAAATAAGAAAATTACGTAATTTCCACTTTGATGATTGCATTATTGACATTAAGATACGTGTAAAATTACTTATCTAATAGAATCAACGGCACTAATTACTATATTATTTATTGATACTACATCAAAAAAAATCAAGTCATTCCTACTCAAAAAGTCATAGAGATGGCACATGATGCCCACATTAAAAACACACACGTTTGATCAAACAATTGGTTAATTTTTTATTTGTCGGTTGAGAATGGTTTGTCCGTTTCTCATTTATATATACCAATTAGCTTAATTTGATAGTAATCAATTATACTTTGATTTGAAGGTAATCCATTTTACAGCACACACAACAAGTTTCACGTTTTTGCGGTTTAATTGTTAATTAACAATTAATTAAATAATTTATTTATCGTATGTGATCGCATGAACTTGGTGGTTTTGTCTAGCCACTCATTGTCTATACTCTAAATTCTACCATTTCACATGGGGTTAAGGATTTTATTAATCATACTAACTTTATTTATATGTGTATTTAATTGATTATATGAAGACATTAAGCATATCGAATGGAGGGATTATGTGGGAGGAGACACCAATTCTAACTCTATGTATTTTCTTTTTAATTTTTTTTTATTATAACTATTTAATTTCCGAATTTTTTTTATCCCTTGACTTTGATTCTTTTTTTTTTTTTTCTCATTTGGGTATTATTGACATCATAATTATGCCTATATTATGTCTAATAAAATTATTAGCCATTCTATGAAATTTTAGATTTCTGCATATAATTTTTTTAAAAAATAAACAAGTATGACAAAAGAAGTGTACAATAAGCAACTTAAAACATAATTTAAAAAAAAAAAAAAAAAGAGGTTATCAATTGATCAAATTAGAAAAGAAAAAGTGAAACATAATTTGTAACACCCATTACCCGACCATTTGCAGCCGAACTAAGAAGTGTCACATTACATAATTCATATCATGTCTACTTAAATTACAATAATAAGGGTATTTTTTTTTTCTTCTATCTACCCTAACTTTGCATGTGCTGACTTCATCTTCACAGTATATGCCAGTCT
>CATIWJ010212677.1:0-34276 GCA_949640765.1 Croton laevigatus | reverse complement strand
TTCTTAATAATCTTGATTAATGAAGCCATTTACTTTATTTATTTAGGTAAGTAATGGATATTTGGAGGCTTTTCCTCATTATTGTAAAAGTTCATGTCTTTCTGGTCTTTTTCTTATGGAGGATAATATTGAAATATAGTTACTGTAAATTCTTAACTCCATCAGGTATAAGATATGCAGGACCCTATGTACTGTAAATTCATAACTCCATCAGGTATAAGATATGCAGGAATAGTCATAATCCCTGATTTGGGTGCGGATACTTTATATTATTTTAAACAGTAATTTGACACTTTTTTTTTTGGAGAAAAGTAGCTTGATACTTGAGTGCGTAAATTTGACAGCTTTTGATGTCTACAAAAAAAAAGATTTGTTAGTTTTTAACTGGGGGAAGAGGAAGAGGTGTCTTCTCCATGTTTCTTTGGAGATTGTCATATGTAGTCTGTAATAGTATTATGTTATGTCTGTGATGGAATTTTTGTTTCATGTCAAAAACATGTCTTCCACATAAATATATAATTTTCTAAGCGGTTGCATAACTTCAGCAACATAAATCATTTGTCCATGTGATCATGGATAACTATAATGCTCTAGCGTAAACTAGACTAGAAAAGGGAGGAATTTTTTAAGTATGTTGAGTTTATCATGTCATTTGTGGACTGGTAGAAACAAAAATATCGTGGAGTGTAGAAAAAGAATATTGTTATTGGTCTAAAATTTGTAAAATTCATAAAATATCACTTCAGTCTTAAAAATCAATCGTTGATTTATTTTCAGATTATTTAGTAAAAAGCCTAATTAAAGAGTAAATATTATACTATTAGAATTGGGTGTGTTGGATAAAATTAATTGTTTAGATAAAATTTTACTGGTTGAGGAGTCGTTTGCTGTAACATTATTGAAACCTCTACAATTTACCTAATTGTTAAATTTAGGTTACCGAATGCAATATAAATTGTTTTTTCAACTGTAATAAAATATTAAATTTTACTCTAAAAACAGTTAAGAAGAATGCAACCTTGGAAAAATGAAATAATGTTAATATTTACAAATTGAACAGAAATATATTTTATTCTATTTTTTGAAGAAAACGTAGCTTCAATAAAATAAAGAAAAATAATGTTTTCTATTGTAAAGAAAAGGTTATATATAAATTGTGTTGTTGATAATGGGAATGGAATTATGTTTTGCAAAGAAGACAACTACTTACAAAAGAAAATAGATACAACTATAGACACCCACCCAGCCACCCACCCAACTACAACTATATGCCCACCTGCCTACCATTTTTGGTGGTCTTTAACCTCTCATAACTCTTCAGTTTTTAGCCTCCAAACAAACCACAAGTACAAGATATGATTATTTCATTTTTCTTAAAAAGAAAGTATATATATTATAAGGTGTGAGTACACCAATAATGGACACTAAAATTCTTAGAAAACGTCTAAGTACCCCCCACAACAGTACTATCGAAAAATCAAATAGTACAACTTCATCATTCAAAGAATCTATACATATACAACATTTTTGCTTCAAGGAAACAACGAGAATAATAGATAAGATAATATACATAAAAAAAAGTTATATTTATCAATGGACAGAAGATAAGATTCCAAAGATTTTAGGTTTGGTGGTGGATGTAAGATTTGTCTCTCAAATCAAAATCATAACATGTGTATCTTAAAGAAATATGGCTACTTATAAGAGGTATATATGTCCCCAAACCTAATCTTTTATTAGATAACTTCAACCCCACTATTATGAAAAAGAAAGAACTATATTCATAATTATTCTTTCCACATTCAAAATAAATACTCAAAAAATGAAAAAGGTTAATTAATGAAATAAATTAATCTCAATTTATGAATCAATTTCATGAACATGGCAATAATCATTTAATAGAAACTTCAATAATTCAGACGCAAAATACTCTTTTTGCTTGACATCTTTCTTTTATATATATATATATATATACACACATTAAACTCTCTGCCAATTATGAAAACAATTTTTTTCAAAAATATTGTAAAAAACAAATGAATTATATGAAGCACTATAGAGTATTTGGTCAATTTTTTGGAGTTGAAAATGTCATTCCCCGATTGGTCATCATGAAACAAAATGTCAGATATTACATTATTCTTTTCTTTCACATAATCCTTACGTAGTGGAAATGAATTTGAACACTCTTCTCTTGCTGCTTTTTTAGGGAATTTATTTCAATATCACCATCATTTTATTATTGCTCCTACTTTATCACTGAAAACAACCCACTTCCTTTTTTTTTCTTCTTATTTTAAACTATTTTTATTATGCATTCCATGTGTTAACTCGTTTTCATTTTATAATATAATTAGTTTTATTAATTATATATTAATAGTAATAAAATTTATATAAAAATAATAAATTTTTATTTGAGTATTATCAATTGAAATTTTTTTAAAAATATTATTAATTATATAAATATAATTAAATTTTTAATTTTTTGTTTAAAAATAAAATTTATCAAAATAAATTTATTTATTTATATATTTATTTTATTTTAAAAACTCATTAGCCAATTTTATAATTTTTATTTACCTATATTTATGATTTATACAAATATTTTATTTTATAATAATTTTAACTATACGATTACTTAAAAATTTTGTGATACTTTTTAATTAAAAAATAATTAATTTAGTGGTTTTGTAAAAATTTTTATACTCATTTTAGATATTTATTATTATCGTAATTTTTTTTATGCTTTATTGTTATCAAACTTAAATACTAATATTATTAATTTTAGGATCATGTTTATCTACGGTTCGAATATGAATGAAAAATCAAAATTTTAATATAATATGTGATTTAATTTTTTTTTTATCTCATTATATTTTTCTAAATTAAAATTAAATAAGTGGTGAAAGTACTTAATATATATAAGCAAAAAATTAATGTTACAAAATAAATTGGTGATAAAAGAAAAATCTTGACTTTTGCAAATTTAACTACTTTAATAGCGTTTAACTGTTTGAATAGGTAGTAGCTGTTTGTAATAATTATTTACAAAAACTAAAAATTAAGGAGATTATATGATGATAAAATGCTATATAAATAACTAATAGCTATTTCAAAATTATTTTACCAATTTTTAGCATTTTCACTAAAAGGATGTGGAAAGCTATTGGGAGAGCTTTTGTTTGGTGGAATAATAACTAAATTCCCAATAAGCAGATTGTAGGTGAAGATGCCTACAGCATCTAATCTAATTACAAATAAAATATGTTAGTGAAGCTCTCCTGAAGCCACATCCTGAACCCTTTATTTGTAAATAATATTTTGTACATATAAAGTTTTGGGCTTTATTCACTCAACTTTACAGAACTAAATTAATTTGCGATAATGGTTTTATGTTTATATTATTCTGGCTAATCAGCAATCATGCAATAGCCATAATTAAACCGTATATATATATATATTGCTGATATAATATGGAATCATCATTAAAACAGTTTGTTGACGTAAAGAAGAAAAATATCCTGACTTGCACTGTAATAAATTAATAATAGTAGTAGTAGTTTCAGGTGGAATTCTAATGGCAAATTTTCTCTACTATTAGAGAGAAAAGTTGACTACATATTATATAATGATTAATGATGGATAATGCAATAACTAAATTAAATTAATAAATTTACAACAGCAATAAAATCTTAAACTCATATCAATTGGATGAATTGTGTGGATACTTTGACTGATAAATCTTCGAGTTGAATAACGCCAAGTAAATAATAACTAAATAACAAACCAAAAATTGGAATAGATAAATACACTTAATCTATATCATCTCTGTTATATGAATCTTATGCCTCCATTATTATAGTAGAAGAGTTTAACCGCATAAGTCTGTAAATGATGCAACTAATTATTTTCGCCAAATACTTAAATTTAAATTTATTAGCCTAAAATAGTTAATTCAAATTAACTAAGAAATTAAATGGTCTAACTTATATATCATATGAAATCTCAATAATAGAAAATTTTACACTTCTCTAAATCTTCACTAATATCTATCTAATGAATGTTTGTGAATTTTTAAAAATAACGGTTTACTTCATTTTCTTTTGCACCCTCTAGAATCAATGTATCACATTTGTTCACTGTAACATGTGAAGGTCTACATAAGGCATATGCCCATACTATCTAAGTTATCATTCCCTTACTTTATCACCAATTTATTTTGTAACATTAATTTTTTGCCTAACATGATAATTCTTAATCACATTCTACCTTTGAATGATCACATATCCTCAAAATGGAATATGCAATCATACCTACCTAACACTCGCTCACAAATAGCATCATCAGTCTTTCGATTGTCCTGTAAAAATTACCCTTCAACTTATTAGGTATTTTATTTATTTCTCTTATCACATAAAAAACATTATGTTGCACTTCATTCATCCTATTTGAACTCTATGATCACATCCTACCTCATTCATCTATCCATATTTATTTACTTTTCAAGTGTTCTTTCTCATTTTTCCTCTCTATTTCTTTCCTCTAAATCTTAATAGCTCATTCTTATGGATTGTTTTGGACTATAGATGATTTTATTATTATTATTATCATCTTTTTCTTTAGCAAAATCTATATTCGTTTGAACAAAATTTTAAATTAAATATAAATTTTGATATTTCAGCTCAAGTTTTTTCTGGGATGGAGGTAATATATAAGTCACGTATAAGAATGAGAATGGATGAATAAGACTTAAAAACACATATTTTTCATAAAAAATGAAAAAGGAAAAAGAAATGTTTGCTAATTGGATAATCCAAAAAAAAATTGTATTGATAAGATTTAGATGACTCTCTTTTCTAGAAGGGGCACCGTTATACATTATATGTTTGTAAATATACCTATTATTATTATTATTATTTGTTTTTCATTTTTTTTTTTTAGAATAGCTAGCATAGGACCGATTAAATGATGAATTTAGAGTTTTATCAAAAGAAAAAGAAAAAGAAAAATAATGAATATAAGATCCAATTTAATTTGTTCCAAGAAAAATGCCGTGAATATGGGACCATAATAGCCACCCTAAGTGTAGGAAGTAACCTAAGAGACAAAGAAAGATATAAATCAATTATCCAATACTAATATAAGAAGACAATTTTTCTTTCTCTTTCCACCGCCCAATTTCATTTCAGTGCCGCCTCCCCAATTCAATTATCATTCCCCATTTCAATTATGTCAATCTTAATCATTTTTTCTTTTTTCAAAAATTTAGTTTCAGTATGATGTTCATATGATTTATTTACTATCTACCCATTTTAAATTCTTCGTTTCGTCCAATCTGTTTCTCTTTATCTATATGGTGTGGAATTTAGTGATGTAATATACAGTGCTTTGATCTCTCCTCCCTCTATCTCTAAATAATTGTCCTTCTTCACCCCTTTCTTGTATTCCTATATATACTTGTCAACTATACAATTTTGTTACAGTTTTAAAAGTCGACTTACGTATTTGTTACAAACGGGTCAAGCATGGTAGTGCAGCAACTATAGGGAACTTTCTAGAACTCGAAAATGCAGTGCACTTAAAAAATTAGCTTTTGGGATTATGGGTCTAAATTCATGATAAATGTTTTATTAGTAACATAACTGTCGAAAAGTTAGCTTACGAGTTGTATAAAATGTTAAGTTATCCACCGAATAATTAAGTGTAATGAACGAAAAAGTGTCATACGTTGGACATTATCGACAAGATATATTGAATTATAATGAATTGTAATAGATTCTTCATGATCCAATGAAGGGAATCTATATTTGTAATTGTTTGTGTTTGACAATTTGTTTATCGTTAATTTGATTGGACTAAAAAGAGGCTTAATATGTATTCTGAACTGCTATTTATAGTGAAGTCTCAGGAGTAACTGTTGTTCATTACTAAGTAACTCATCACAATGTATTCAACTACTTCTCATCATGTTTTAGATATAACTGCCCATCTTTAGTTTTACTAATTGATCATTTTCTATAACTGCTCATCATGTCTCGTCTCATCTCAATACTATCCATTACTTAACTCTATAACCAACCACTCATAAGCAGTTATTCAAAATGCACTTAGCTTGAAAGAATCCCACATCGGATAGGAGAAGGGGGCTAATAAGATTTATAAATGTGGGCAAACCTCACATGTCAATTCAGATTTTCAGGTGAGTTAGGCCCAGATTCTTAACATGGTATCAGAGCATGCCCTCTCCACCGATGTCGGAACGATGGTCCGAAATGGATGATGATGGCCATGAAGTCAATAGTCCATTTTACATGAAAAAATTATTTACTAATAAATGTATTGATTAATTAATATTCACGTTTGTTAACTACCTAATTACTCAATGGTTAAATCTATCCATATTAATCCAATGGTTAAAGAATTATAAGATCCACACAAAAACAAAAAAACAAAAGGTGAAACAAGTCTAAAACAAAAAGCCAACAATTTCGACCGTCCCAACACTTTCCGATGCCAAATTTCAGTTGACTTTTTTGAATTGATAAAACTTCAGTTCAAACTGGTTTGTGTTTAGCCATGGTCAACTCTCAGGCAGAAGAGTCAGAATTTTGTAACTAACAAATCTATCTGAATGAGCAATTTTATTTTTAAAAAATATCAAAGATTTTATAAAGACGATGGGAAATTTTATTTTATTTTTTTCCCTCTAAAATTAATATTTTTCAGTAAAAAATAATAAATTAAAAAATATACTACTATTAAATATTATTGTCGTTATTTGTAATATTTAAATATTCCAACACAATAATATTATTAGTTTTGTAAACAAAAATTCAATTGGAATCTTCCATTGTGTTTTATTATTATTATTGTCCCAAAACTCGTGACTGTGGATGACACTAACAATATCTCGTGAATGCTTTAGATTACTACTTGTTTTGTATAGTTATGAATTATTTTTCATATTTCCACCGCCTTCCTTTTGGACACTAAACTATATAATACGATTAATTTAGATTTGAGTCAACAAAGATCCTTAATGGCGATAAATCTTTTTATCGACGACAATAAGGCTCAAACATCTGACATATTCCTTACCAATTCATTTAAATAATTCACTATACAAGATGAATGTGAAATTCTATGACTTTGAATTTCTTTTATATCTTCTTTGTTGCAATCTGGAGTTAATTATTATTATTATTTTACAGCAAGTTCTCTTTATTATTTATATCACATTAATTTTTTTTATCATATTATGTTTATTTTATCATATTAAATAAACAAAATATTAACCAAAATTATTAAAATATATTTATTAGAATTATTCCTTTTAAAGAATTAAAATAAAATAATAAAAAAATAAATTTTAACTGTAATTAGTTTTTTTATAATAATTATTTGTAATTAGTTTTTAATCAAATTAGTATAGTGTCAATATAATTTTCATTTTTTTTTTTTTGGAAAGATTAGTCTCAATATATTACAAGTTAAAAGGAAAAACTCCAAATTGTCCGATGCAATCAACAACTAGTTGAGATTTTAAAAATTGTTCTAAAAAGTTCCTTTCCCTATTCTCTCTAACAACTTCTCTTCCAAAATCTTTGTAAAAGCAAATTCTCTCAATATATATTCCGAACTGCTGTTTATAGCGGAGCATGTTGCAGAATAAAGTTCAATTTCAAATTATACATTATATGAATGTAGTTTTTATTTGTGCAAAGATGTATAAATATTTGCCTACTGAACTCGTCTCCATACGTAGATAATAAAGCATTCAATTATATATAAGGGAATAAAATCATTCATAATTTGATGATATAGAACTGACATCAACAGTAGCAGCGGCAGTAGTGATAATAATGTTTGGCAAGTGGGAACTGCACTGTACTACACATTATTTTTAAAATTTAAACTATAGAAAAAATAAAAATATATATATATATAGTAAGTTGACTTAGTGAGAGTATTTTCAAAGAAAACATTTCAAAAAAAAAAATCATGTGAGCTATGCATGTCTGTGTGCGTATATATATACTACCATCTCTACACCTTCCGTCTACCCCTTTAACCACTTTTGCTTTCCCATCTGTCTATTAATATATCTAAAAACTGTGTCTTCTGTTCGATCAAATTCAAAAACATGGTGCAAATTAAGTTTTTTCTTTCTCACAGAATTATTGTTCTGTTTCTGAGCTTTTCTTTTGTCCTCTCTTCTCTTGCAGTCCCTGCAACCAGTAAGTTGCGCTCATATCTTCAAAAATTCAACGCCTTTCTTTTAATTTTTTTTGGCTTAAATGTCAACATTTTTGTTTTGATTTTCTTCACAGGAAGCCTCAAGTCAACTCATCAAAACCCACCTTCTTCACTCACTCAGGTACCGGAATTTAGTAAAATAAAATCATTTCTTCTTTAATGTATATTTTCTTAAACAGTTTCCGAGACTTTGGCCCGCAGAGTTTCGTAATTTTCATTAACAAATTTCTTTTTCTTTGAACGTAATTTTGTTGAGGTCAGGATTTGGATTTTGGAGAAGAGCAAGTTGATTTGGGTGAAGGGTTTGTTCAGGGAAGAATGGATTTGGAAAGGAATGACTACCCAGGAACCGGAGCAAACCACAATCATGATCCGAAAACTCCAGGAAAACCTTAATTATTGATTCCAGAATAAAACAAGATAGAAGATTTCATGTGCAGAGATCAAGACTACAATGAAGAAGATGAAGTTGATTCGGGTATTAATTTGTTTGTTAATTTGGTTAATCATATATGTTTATCTGTTATTATCGTATATTGAAGGGGATGTTTATTTTGTATGTTTGTGAATTTGGAGTGTGTTAATTAGTATTCTGACCTTTTCCTTTTTTAATTATTATGGTTCCAGATACATGGACTTACCGATTTCCTATCCTAATAATGAAAAACAAAAGAATTACGGATTTCAAACTTCATTAATTTAAAAAATATATATATGTTATTTTGTTTCTATATTTTTACAAAAAATAAAAATAAAAAACTATTTATATTCTACTTTATTTTTCAAATTTCATAATTATTTTTTCACTATTCTTTATTCATTTAATTTTTTTTTTCTATTTTTTCATTAGTAAAAAAATTAAATTGCTTTAATTGTTAATTCAAATTTATGTAATTTTATTTCTTAATAATTTTAACTTATAAATTAGTATTTAATTTCATTTATTCTATTTTTTTTTTTTTTTGAATTAGAGCTATTTGTATTATTTAATTTTAAATATTGTAATAAAAAAACGTGGGAAGTTAAAGATGTGTTTAATTCTGACAGCAATAAATTCATTTTAAATTATTGTGGAATAAAAGTCTCTATATTAAAGAATAATTTTGAAATAAAATATCTCTTTTGACAATATTTTATGTTCATGGACTAATTAAAAGATGAACATCATTAAATAAAAAATGAATATAAAGATATGATCATGCAATTTTAAAAATAGAATAAAATTAGAATGTCACATGCATGGATGTGATTATCATAAAGCTATAATAACCTGTATTGGGCTTACCTTCCAACCCAAAAAAAAAAAAATAATACTAATATTAACATGTTTTGTTTCATCTCAAATGAAATGAAATGATTTACAATGGTTATTAGCTTATTCCTTATAATTTGTTTATGAAATATAAGTTGTTTATAAATAAATTGTTAACTGTTTATTAAAACTAAATGATAAGCAGTTTAATAAATAATAAACATGTTTACACGAGTGGTCCTATATATAGCTTATGAAGCATGGTGTATATTATTTGAGAGTAAATAATATATATATATATATAGAGAGAGAGAGAGAGAGAGAGAGTTAAAATATTAATTGATCAAATCATTTTTATAGAAAAAAAAAGCAGCATTAATTGATGCTTATTTTAAAATTTCTTATAAAGAAAAAGTAATAGAAAATAAACTTAAATAAACATATAATCAAACTGCTTATAATTTTAAAAATATTCATAATTTAAAAACTGCGGATTTGACTACTTATAAGTTTAAGTAAACAACTTTTATTGGACAAATGTCAAACCCAAAAAGAATACTCCATAAGACTGATGCCAGCTAGTTGTGGATTGAGTCAATCTTGGTTCAGCATCCCCCTGTGACAAAAAGATATTCGAAAAGCACATTTACACGCTTTTCTAACGTGCGTTGAGCAAACTTTGAAGGTTAAATTAAAAAAACCTACGCTTCTTTATAACGGCTTTTCCTTTCCGTCTCGATCTGTTCCCTGTCCTAGCAATCTGTAGACGTACCCCTTCACGAGCGAGAACAAATATCAGATGGAGAACGATTCTTTTCGTATAGTATAGAAAGAAAGCGCTAGTTGACTTTCGTCTTTCGAGCGAATTTCAGAACAGGACCTTCCCGAATTTGCACGATAGTCAGCTAGACTAGCCTACAATGAACGAAGGCAAGGATAATCGATGTAATTTAATTATGATTAAATAACTGATATTTAATCATAATTTCATCACTCTATTTTTATTTAATTATTTGTAGGTTACTAATGTTTGACTCCGTTAGACACTTTAGTCAATACGCTGTTAAATTGTCATTTTTCTGTCATAAAAATTGATGAATTGGCCTTTCAAATTAGCTCAAATTTTCATTATACCATTTTTACAATTTTTATGCTCAATTCCACTCCACATTAAATTTTTTGGCAAAAATTCCACTTTCATACTTAATAATTGTAAAATCAGAATATAAGAATTTCAAATTATAATATAAAAATATATTAATATTAATAAAAATTTAAAATACACTAAAAATTCTTAATTTGTTAAATAAAAAAAAATTATTTTTATCAAATAAATATTTTTTCTAAATAATATAAATTTTGAATGAAAAATGGTACGTTTCATTTATGAGTGGACATACCGGAATAAATTTTTTGATTTATATATATAATTATTGCATAATTTCTTCTTTATAATATAAAATGGTATGAAAACTTATTTAAAAGAAATAATTATAAATATGAATAAAAATAATTATTTAAAAGAAATAATTATTGATATAAATCAAAATAATTTTTCATCGTAGATATAAATTAAAATAATTATTTCTATTTTGATTATTATATTTTGACCTAATCTTTCACATTCTTTCATTAGTGTTATTGCTCCTCTCTTCACACTACAAGTAGATTCAAGTTTAAAAATGCTACTTATTAAAAATTATGCATTTTTGAATTGTGTAAGTAGCAATTAAAATGTAATTTACCAAACAAAAGGAAGTTTATCGTGTAATTACAACAAACCTCTTAAAAAATATGAAACTTAGGTTCTATTAATGCTTATAAACAAGATGTCTAAACACTGTATGACATCTATATAGCCACTGAATTAACCATGTAAGAACCAAGTCTTTTAAATTTAAAAACACATAAAAACATAATTTAGTTTAAATTAATTTAGATTTAAATAAAAAATTATGAAAAATGAATTAAAATAATATTATGCATACTACATAATTTTTGATGAATTATATTTTATACTTAAAAGAAAATTCATTAAAATTTTCTAATATATTTTTATTTTATCAAATTAAGAATGTTTAATATATTTTAAGTTTTTAATAATATTAATATTTTTTATATTATAGTTTAAAATTCTTATATTCTAATTTTACAATTAAGTTATTAAATGTCAAAGTGGAGTTTTTGAAAATCAGATTCAAGTTGAAATAAAATTGAACAACAAAGTTGTAAAAAGTGTATAAATCCAAGCCAACTTAAAGGGCTAATTTAGTAATTTTTATGATGAAAAAATAACAATTTAACGGCGCCTGACTAAAGTGTTTAACAAAGCCAAACATTAGTTACCTGAAAATAATTATGTGAAAATAGAATGATAAAATTATAATTATAGCTAAATATCAGTGTAATGTTTTTTCTTTTTCTTTTTTTTACAAATAAACTTTTAGTTTCAAAACAGATTCCCAAGCCCAATACGTGTAATAAATTTGTTCATAATCTCTGTCTATGTATTTATAATTTGTGAATTTTTTCATAATTATATTGGGATTAAAAATTAGTGATATAATTATTATTTGAAATACTTAAGTTAATGAGAATAATATTTTAAAACATTATTATACATATAAATGAATTAAAAATGAATTCTTAATAACAGTATGATGGTATTGACGGATTAAAAAATTAAATTATAATTATATTTTTATTTATTAATATCTTAAAAAATTATTTCAAAACACAATATGCATATGGTAAACTTGAAGGAGAAATTTCTTGCCCATTGGACATGGGCTACGAAGCCAGTTGTAGCCCATCTCACAGTTTTTGAGGTCCGCGGGCCACCTGATTTTTGTGGACTTGCGGGTGATTTCTACAGGAGAAAAATACACAAAATTGGGTGAGCAAATGCCGGTTTGGGGGTACCCAACAGTTGTTGGTCCTGATGCCATTTAAATTCAAGAAAACAAATTTCCAACTTCTTTCAGCTTATATAAAAAAATTCAAAATAAATATTAAAATTAAAAATAAATAACAATAAATAATAAATACACAATATTTATTTTGGCAATAAATACACAATATTGAATGCTACATAAAACTTGAATGAAGTTTGAGCCTTAAGCCATTCAACAATAGCTTAAGGGAATATTACTAGAACTCTCGGATTTTTATAACTAATAACATTTTTCAAGTTTTGTTCTGTTAAACTACTGATTTTTTTTTTAATTCAAAGTTATTTAAAACTCATAATTAAATGCTTTTTGAATGAATAAATAATGTGTCAAAATATTGTTACAAGTTCATTTTGAAAGTTTTTGACATAGTTTTAGAAAGTTGGATGGTGAAAACTTTTCCTATGTTTTTAACCATTTAAAGATTTTTTTTTTTTTTGATATTTTTAAAATATTCCCTTTATATTAGAGATATGCGAAAAATTCGTTGACTTGAAATCCAACTCATCAAGTTAAGAAAGCTTTTAGGGTGACTGAACTGAAACCAAACTGAATTTCGGTTAATTAAGTGGTTTGGTTCGGTCTACGATTCTAAAAATCTAGAAATCAATTAGTTCGGTTCTAGATGTCCGAGAATCGAACCAAACGGAAAACCAAATTTATGGACTAAAACAACATTGTTTTGCAAATGTATTAACCCTAAGCTAAAAAGGATGAAGCCAGTTGCTCTGCTTCATCTCTCCATTCTTCCTATATGCTTCATCTCTCCATTCTTCCTATATGCTTCATTTCTCCATTCTTCTTATCTCGTTCATCTCTTTCATTTTAAAGTATTTATTACATCCGTCGTTCACCACCATACCATCACTTCCATTCATTGCCATTCAGACTCTCTCTTCCTCTCCCTCATGGCTGGTCGTTCTTTGCCTCCGTTTTGTTACTGTGATGATTTCTGTGAATTGAGGAGTTAGGGTTTGCATCTGTTCATCGTTCTTTGTTTTGCTATTCTAGGTTCCATTCTTTGCCAAAGGTACGCCATCGTCCTCTTTAAGCTTCGGGTTTCTCTTCCAATCTGTTGGAAATTTTGGTGTATTTAGTCAATATTGAGCATAATAATTTATGGAAAAAATTGTGTTTTGAATAACTTGAAATATGTTAATGTATTCTACACAATGAGAGCGTTCCAACGGTATATTATATGCTCAAAACGGATTTAAGGTGAATGAGAAATTGAAGCTCAAAGTGAGCATGTGACAAATGGTTAAATGGGCTAAAAGGATCTCACATTGCTTAGGAATGGGGATATTGGTGTGGTTTATAATGGATGATCATTTTGTGAGGTGTAACATTATAAGCCTAAGTTATACACTCTCGCGCACGGAGGCGCGTGGAGGGGGGGGTGCAAATCTCGGTTCGGTCCAGCAAGTTCCATGGCGTGCCCGTACGCGTCGCGAATGCCGGACCGAATGGCTTACTACGGACCCAGCCCATTTTTACTGTCCACACGTTTTTGGTGTTCTAATTCTACACAAATTAAAACCTTATCCCTTATTCGGTTAGTTGTTTTAATCAGATTCAAAGACTGAATCCGAATCCAACTTAAACACAACTAGAGACTCCTTCAATGCTAGCTTCTATTGTCACGAGATAGAAGACAGTTCCTAGTTTTTCCTCCTTCAATAAATTCCGAATTTTTCATCTAAAATTCCGAATTTTCCTTCCAATTTTTGTTTGGGCAGTCTCTAGATCTAGGTTCCGGTGATAAGCTCTGCTCGCGGTTGTGTTCGCCTACGCTCGCTGTTGTATCCTGGGAGATAGTTGTCTAGTAAGGTCAAATCTCGTCTTAAGGAGACTGTTCATACAGGTCACAGCTATTTTCTACATCTTTATCTCCTTCATTGGTGTTAAGGTTTATCGTTAATTACTTATTCGTTTGTACTTTACTATTTATATATTGCTGCAGTTTCTAATCATTTCTATTGATCCGTTTATTATTTATTTATTTATGAAACTAACGAGTGTCTAACACAATCTTCCACGCAATTTGTTCAAGGTATGAATAGATTTTTTAGTTAGTCAGTTTCTTCACTTGAATCATGTTATAATTTTTATTTATGATATTTTTTATATGTACAGAACATGAATTTTAAGATGCTTCTATATGTGAAATTGCTAGCTCCCTGTGTCAATGAGAATACATAGGTTGAGACAAGTTCCATTCCTTGCTATCTGCTTGTCTTGTTATGCGGACGGGATTTCCTAAGAAAGTGATAGAAATTGTTGTATTTAATAATTATTAGCATATCCTTGCTTATTTCAATTTTACACACCCCAAATTATTTTCCTTCTTAAACTCATATTCTTTCTTACCATTGTAAACTATTCTCTTTGCTTTCTGATGTAGAGTCCTAATTGAGATCTCATTGTGATGGCAAATTTCGGTTTTAAAATTGAACCAAAATCGAACCGAAATATGCTATTTAGTTGCTGTTCGATTTTTATATTTTCGGTTGCATTCTGAGTATTTTCAATTTTTTTTGTTTCGAATTTTTGGTTTGGTTCGGCCAATCGAACTGAAAATGCTCATCCCTATCGGGCTGGAAAAATTGGAAAAAAGGTCGGGTTGCATAGTAACATCTGGACCGATCCAACTCCAGTTGAACTCATTTCTCACTTGAAACGACAACATTTTGATAATAAGAAGGGAAACAATCAAACACCTAACCTTAATAGTCATTTCGATTTTTTTTTTTCTCATCCCTTTCTGTTGAGCTTCTTTGTGTGTTATCTCATATGCGATGTCTCCTCCAGCCGATGAACAATAGCCATTGCACCAATAACAAAATCATTGCACAAACAACCACCCAAAGGTTATATTCCACCTCCCATCATCTCTGTCTCCCTGCTTTTCTCTGTTTCAGTTTTTGCTACAAATTTACTACAAACTTTGCCGATCTCATGCTTCTAATTCAACTTGTAAGTGAAGTTTAATTTTGAGTTTACTATTAATTTAGGATTTCTGAATTGATTCTTGAAATGTTGAAGTTTATTTATAAATGTTAAATAGTTTCTTTTATAGTGGGTTTAGGGGGTTATTGTGAAATGATTTCAACTTTAAATTATTTTTCCTCATTCAAGGTTTAGGCTGGAATCCATGTCTTGCATGACCCAACTCAACCTAAGATATAAACATAAAATTAGTTCGGGTTGCTTCAACTGAAAAATTATACTGTTGGACTTTTACGTTTAGATTACATCCAATTTATGCACAGTCCTAATTTATATATGAGTAATTTAACAAATGTCAATTTATATAACTTTATTATAACAAAATGCTAATAAGATATAAATATTAATTAAATATCATTTTCTGTTTTGTATTTATTGATATAATATAAGTAAATACACGTGTTTCCAGTAAATATATATATTTTTACATATTTTTTATTTATAATATTAATAAATATGCATATTTACTTATGTAAAAAAAATATATATATGTTTATGTAATATTTACAACAAATTATTCTAAAAGTTATTTTGAAAAGTTGTATTTATTACAATTTTCCCTTTATATATATCGTCCAACAGCCAAGTGACAAGCTTTCAAACGATAATGCTTTATGGACTCGTGATGCTGAGCATATTACTCAAACTTTTGGAATTAAAAAAAAAAAAAAAAATCAAACTTTTGGGCCAGTTGGTCTTTCGTTCAAATTACATGTAGGCCCTTATTTCATTACTTGATATCATACCAATTAAAATTTCTTACATTTGATTCAGCTTGCCATGAAAATCCTTATTTTAGGCATACAAAAGAATTCCATTAAACACTACACAAAATAAAATCATTCCAAAAGTCCCAACAAAACTTTTTTAATTTTTTTATGTATTAGAAAAAAAAAAAAGAATCAAATTAACTCGAATCGTTGGTTCAAATTGGATAGATTAGTATTTAAAGCAAAGTTTTAAAATGGGAATTACATTCTTTAACAAAAAAAATTTATTAAAAAGTAGTAACAATTTTTTCTAGAAGAATATATATTAAAGTTATAATGAAATAGGAAAGCAAAGATGAATTGGATTTGGAGTGACTAATGAATTAAGTAAAATGTTATCCATAATATAAAGTGTTAAAGTCTTTGTATCCTTTTTAAGTGTCTAACCACTAAAACAAACCCTTTATCATTTAAAGAAATATTTGTTAATTTAATCAAAAGTGAAAGTGAAAGTGAAGGTGAAAAAAGCTCACCTTTTCAGCCAAAAAGTCCCAAAAAAAGTCTAAAGTTAACATTTGAAAAGGAAGTAAGGTGGGTCCAACAGAAATGTTTCTTTTGGACAAGAAATGTTTATTCCAATTTGCCCTTTTGGTCTTACATTTTTTTTTTAAGTAGCTTAAAAATGAGGTTCATATTGTTCTCTTTCTAAATATTCATATCTTTTTCTTGGTTTTCCCAAAACCCCTTGTGGTCCCCATCCCACTAATTACTTAATTAACTCTTAATTAATATCTAAAATAGTTTGTTTCTTCCCTAATCCTCTATCTAACTAATAAGCTTCTTTTCATTTAAATGAGATTTGCATATTTGACTCTTGAGCTCTTTTTTGATTTTATCATCTGTCTATTGTTTATAATTAATCATATGGAATTAGAAGAATTAAATAATTATTTTATGTTTCTTGTTTGATCCTTTGTTCATTCTTTGAATTTTTCATATTTGTATTTGTATACAAGTGTCCAAATTGATTTGGAACACCTACTTTTCCTTAATAAATATTTGGAAAAGATACATCAACTTGTTTGAATCTATATAGATTGGATTTATATGAATAATTAGATTAAGTGATTAGTAAGTTTTTGCAATGTTTCTTTACACCATATCAAAAATAATTAATTATTCTAATTTCATTATGTCATTTAACCCTATATGATTTCTGGTGTGTGCTCATTTATTTAAGGAGATTGAAGAATGTAAATTGAATATTTTTTTAGTGTTAAAAATGATGCTCAGACTGAAGATAACATTGCACTATTTTAGTTCCAAAACGTGCAAAAAATAGTGCGATGTTGGAAATGGCCTTAAATAATTTAGATATTTGGGAAGTTGTAATGTAATTATGTATTATTATTATTATTATTATTATTAAGTTCATGATTTTGTTGCATAGAATATATAACGAATAGGGCTATAAATGAATCGATCATTAGTCGGTTCATATTTGGTTTATTTAAGAATTTAGTGAGTTCAAATTTTAAATATGCGTTTCACTTATTTTCTAAATTTTAGGCTAATTTTGTAATTGTTTAACATCAAGTTAAACATAGCTAGATTTTAGCTTAAATTAATAGTTAATAAATATGAATATTAATTAATATATTTATTTATTAATTAATACATAGGATTTAATGTAATAGTGAATTAGAGAATTTTGACTTCATAAGCAACTAATGGAGGTTGAGATACAGAAGGTTTTTTATATTACGTCATGAGCTGCTTTTAAGTGATAGGTAGTTATTGAAGTGACGGTTGATTATTGAATTAAATAATGATCGATTATTGAGCTGAGACATGATAGATAATCACTGAAGTGATGGTCAGTTACTGAGATAAGTAATAGTTGGTTATTGAGTTGAATGGGTAGTTATCTCAGAGACGTAATAGGAAGTTACTAAGGTCATGGACAATTATCGAGTAGCAGTCAAAGAGATACTTGGAGACTAAATTATAAATAGTTATTCAAAAGACAAAAATGCCACCCCCAATCCAATCAATAGACAAATAATCAACATTAAAGTTACACATTTGTAAACGGATTCCATTTAGTTAATTCCGATAAATCAATTATATTTATTGAAATTCAATATGTATGTCGATCTTGTCTCAGGTGTGTTACTTATGTGTTTACTTTGCTTAATTATTTAGCCGATCTCGTCATGATTAATTAAGTCAAAAAATATACTTCTACTTTGTCGATCCTATCTGAAGTAGATAAGCATTTAAGAATCGATCACTTTCTTTGTTAATTCTAATAGGAAGTATAATCATCCTTTATATAAAATTTTTTCGTTGATTTTGTCCAAAAAAAGATATTACTATCAAATTTGCCATATTGTCTCACTAATTTTGTTTGGGTTAAATTGACACTTATAACTTTACTAGATACATTTCATTTATTCAATACCTTTCCATTGACTCCGTTCAGAATGATATTTCCAAACTTGTCACCTTATCTTATGTCCAAGATAACTTGACATTTATGGTCTTAACAAATATACTAGAATCAATAGAGAGTTTACATACAATGTAAAGCAGTATTCATTTGCAAATTTGTTCGAATTTGACACAATAGATATGTGAAGCTGGCTAGTAAATGTTTCTCCATATACATTTAAGTAATTTTTTATTTCATTGCAGGTGGCGTAGCCGACATTGCCAGATTGTCATGATAATAAGAAATGTACAGTTTAATAATTTTGAAATGAAAAACAATATATAAATATAAGAAAAAAAAAACAAAATTGAGAAAGTACAACTTATCTTATCTTTGGCAACTATTTATTAAAGATAGATAAGTAACTGAAAAATTGAAACATCCAAGTTGCAGGCAAAATTTGTTCTAAAATAACCTCAACAATACCCCATTATTACCAACACCCACTTGCTTGTTTATTGTTCGGAATAATAATGAGTCTAAACACACCATTACCATTTACTCTCTCCGGACATTTACATGTGATGTTAGAGATGACGATTCATTCTTTATTTCAAATTCGTTTCGTAGGTCAACTATGTTCAAACTAAGAAAACCAATATCGATATAAAAATTAAATTCCATTTTTCTTATTAATTAATGCAATAAACGAAAAGACAAATGGGACAACTAAATGTATTTATAAACTCTGAACAAAGTTGTTTTAACTTTTGAAAATTTTTAAGTTACAAAATGGTGTCTTTTTAAGTTTTTATTTCCCTTTTTCTCAAATTAAACCAAGAAATATTTACTATTAATTTTTATTATTTTAATTTATCTTGTGAAATATTTAAATTTATTCAGATTTCAATAGATTACATTTATCTTGATTGGGAGGTCTTTCAAAATAATGTAGAAGTCATTTAAATGAACAGAATTGGAATCAATAAATTTCACAAGATTTATGAAATGCAATGTAAATTATGCGGATTGTGAAAAGAATAGAATTTCACATTATATTTTTTAAATTCTGATAATCTGAATTTCTTCGTATCGAGAGGACTAGGTAATGTGATTGTTGCGGCCATTGTTATTGTGGTAAAATAAGTTGATGCATTCATTTTTAGTACAAGTGGGTTTTTGCTAAAAAACTCACACCACCGCATCATTAAAGGTGAACTGAATTTACCATAAATGAGCTCAGTATACGTTTGCATTGAAACAGTTTCTGGAAAATTGGATTGGATGTAAATTTAAAAAAAAAAAATGAACCGAATAAAAGATGGAATAAGAGTTGAACATGGCCACGAAGGAAAGAAAGGGGAAAATTGAAAAGCTTAAAGAAGGGACCCCACTTACTTTCCGCTTTTTCTTTTTTCTTCCTCACGTCACTCACTAGCCACAACAATCTCTTGGTTCCTAAACTTGCACTCCCTTTGCTGCCAGCTGGCACCAAATCTCTCTCCCTCCTCTCCTTCCATTTACTCTACTCCACAGATTCCCATCCTCATTTATTATTTTTTTATTTCTTACTATTTTATGACTATGTTTTTGACAAATTAAATTGTACAAAAATTAAGAAACAAATTCTCTTCACAAATAACTTAAGAGTTGGCCTGGTGATGGGTTAATATCATCGAAGATCAAAGATTCTAGAATAATTAAAGGCAAAAAAAAAAAAATTCTCATTCACGAATAAATTTGGAACAACATTTTTTCTTTTCTTGTACGAACTTGCAAATAATGGATATGGACGTAGGGCAATCCAAAAGCACAGTTTTTTTAGTATTTAATGATCTACCCGTGTAATATATTTTTATTCATTGTAATATTTAATTAAATAAAAACATCTAAAATCTCTGTTAAAAAAACATTTAAGTTTGATTTGAAAAATAATGGGAAATACAGAAATATTATAAAAAAACTATTTACTTGAAATGTTCCTATTAATTTAATTACAAAAAGTACTTTTTACTTTTCTATTAAAAGTAAATCATAACATTTTTTTTATGTTCATAGCAAATATCAACTTGCATTAGGGAATGGGGTGGCCTAGAGTTTTGGAGTATATGACTGGGAGATGTAGGTTCGATGCTTATTAGAGTCAATAAATGAAAAGAAAGTTTTTTTTTAATGCGTGAGTGAATTGTATATATATTTATATTAAAAAAAAAGAAAATATCAACTTGCATTAATTTATTATTATTTTATTAAAAATGGTGAAATTAAGGAGTTCTTTTGTGACAGCTTTCTGTAAAACTTGTCAAAAAAATAAATTGAAAAATAATAAAAACAAAAAGACTCTGATCCTTCACGCTCTTTATACTTTATCTTCTTGGGGGGACTTTCTTTATATTTTGGGAGACTTATTATGGAGGAGAGAGGGCTTTTGTGGGTTTTGATTTGAGTGATAGACATACAGAGCTAAAAAAGAAAGCAAGAAAGGGACTTGCTTTATAAAGCTTTTTATAAGTCATCAAAAAGCCTTTCTTTTCTCTCAAATCTTTTTTACGTTCTTTTTGCTTATATTTATTTTCTCTTCTATGGCTCTTGCTATACTTCCTTTTCAAACTCTGCAACAACTATTTTGAATACACAAAAAATAAAAAAATCATGAATGGTGCTGTTGATGCTGATATGCCTCTCTCCAAAGATCCGGCTATTAAGCTATTTGGTCGCGAGATTCCAGTTCCTGATACTCAGATTCCTTCTAAGGTAATTACATAACCGCTTCTTCATCGAATACCCTTCTTTACAGTAGAAACTTTATTTGGAAATATTTGACAAATTTACAGCCTTTCAATATATGAAATATTGATATATGAAGTTGTGTTTTTAGCTCAATATTGAGTTTTGATCTTGAAATTTTTTCTGGGTTTAATTGGTTTTATTATAAAATTTTGGTTTTTCTGGCTAAACAACAAAATATTTTCTCTTTTTGAGCTCTTGAATTGCTGTAATGGGAATATGGCGCTGTTTCTCTGGATTTTTCTTCGTTCTACAAAACTGACCTAACAACATGAAAAATCGTGGCTTTGTCCTGGCCTTGTTGTGCGTAAGGGATAGTGATTATGGAAGAAGAAAAACTATTCATGGCTGTAATTTGTTCTAAAGATGTTTTGTTTGCTATGCAGTTTGAACAATATCCTGTGTGTGTGTGGTATATATATATTAATATATTTCACAATCCTTCTCTCTCTTGTAAATATGCGTAACTCCTATTTTTCACAATCCTTCTTTGTTTGTGATTATGGAATGATGAAATTGCCACTTGCTGAAAAATTTTGTTATTACCATGTAATTTATTTTTGATTTGGAAATAAAAGGGTTTGCAAAGTTGTACTTTTTTCCTTTCACTTGCTGGTTTTCTAAATGTTATATTTATGTTATGCCAATTTGAGTCATAACGGGTTGGCCAGCTTAATTTTCTTTTAGCTTATATAGCTTCTATTTTGTTGCTAGTTTTGCTAATTTAGTGTCAATTTATACTCCTGAATGCTTGATATTTTCTATTTCTTGCTGAGCTACAAGCTGGTTGGATTTCAATCTTGCTTTACATTCTTTTTACTCTGTCAAATAGTTGCTTTTTCATTTTTAAAGTATTTTTATGGTATGTAAATATTAATTCAATGTAGTCTTGCTTGTTAAAATGCAAATACAATGAAAGCAAAGATGGAAATACAGGAAAATCAAAGAAATGTGTTGTGTTTATAAATAATGAAACCTTTTTCCCTTGTTTTATTGTAATCTCTTGCCAAGTTCTTCCTATTTGGAACCCTTTTTACTTGTATCCTATAATTTCATTTCACTACTCTTCTTTTCTGCTTTTCTGATATTTTGAATTCTTAAAAGACTTTTAACTTATTTTCTTTTAAATTCCAGAACAGCTGCAGGGAAATTACAAAAGGAGAAACTGATAGTCTTAATGAAGATAATTCCAAAGAGCTGGATAAGTCCACTGCATCAGCTCAAAGCAAGGAAGACAGCCAACCCTTTCTACTAGTGAATGAAGCACAAAAGACATTCAAGTCCAAGGAAGATCAGGAAGAGTCTAATAGTGTGGACCAAGAGAAAATTTTCAAGAAGCCAGATAAGATCCTACCTTGTCCTCGGTGTAACAGTTTAGACACTAAATTCTGTTACTTCAACAACTATAATGTCAACCAACCAAGGCATTTCTGCAAGAATTGCCAGAGATATTGGACAGCTGGTGGAACAATGAGAAATGTTCCTATTGGTGCCGGGCGGAGGAAGAATAAGCACTTAGCCTCACAGTATCGCCAAATATTAGTATCTTCTGAAGGAATACCAATTAGCAGATTGGAAAACTCAGACTCTGCAAATCAACAGATCATATCATCTGTTGAATCTGCAACTGCTTTGAGGCCTTCAACAACTGGAAATGGTATGGTCCTCAAATTTGGTCCTGAAGCACCACTTTGCGAGTCCATGGAAACAGTGCTTAATCTTGGAGACCAAAAGAGATATGAAGAGATGAGTTCACTCGGGGATAATGTAGAGGAACCATCATGTGGATCCTCTGTGACTGCACCCAGTTCTCGTGGAAATGAATTATCTGAAGCGGTTGCACAAAAGGAACAAACTGGCTTGTTGGGTTCTTCTACTGAGAGCGTACAACATCCTATCCACTGTTATCCTGTACCTCCATGGGTTCTCCCCTGGAACCCTGGTTGGAATAATGCAACTTCCACAACAGCAGCTCAGAACTCTGGTGGACAACCTTGTTCGCCAAATAATAATGGCTCCAATCAAGTTCAATGGTGCCCTACACCAATATTGGCAGTCCCAGGCATCTGCCCTCCAAGCATTCCTTTGCATTTTGTACCAGCATCATATTGGGGCTGTATGCCTGTATGGGCTGCGGGAACAAGAAATGTGTCCTTGAATGGATCTAATAGTTGCTCATCTCCATCATCTTCTACTAGCACAGGTTGCAACTCTGGAAATGGCTCACCGAACCTAGGCAAGCATTCTAGAGATTCAGATCTTATGGATGAAGAGAAAGCAGAGAAGTGTATATTGGTTCCAAAGACGCTGAGGATTGATGACCCAAATGAAGCTTTAAAGAGTCCTTTATGGACCACATTAGGTCTTAATCTGGACCAGAAGAATCCTTTATCTAAAAGCACCATTTTCAAAACTTGCGATGCCAAAGCAGAAGGGAAGGACCATGTACCAGATGCTGCTCATATATTGGAAGCAAACCCAGCAGCCCTTTCTCGCTCTCATACATTCCAGGAGAGCAGCTAAAAGGTCCCTCCTGAAGTTTTCCCTGATGAACTTGTATTGTGCAATTGCAAGTTGCAAACTTTTCCTGCAGGCACTCATTGTCTCTGGAGAGGATGTTGGCACTGGCTTTCATTTGGATGCCGAGCTTTTATGCTAAATAAAACTCTGATTCACAAAGTCTGAAGAACCAAATTGCTGGAATACCAAAATATGCATTGCAATCAACTTTCTTGTCCGCATCTCTCTTCTAAAGAGATCACCTTGTAAATATATGGGGATCTTTAGCCAGTGGTTTTATCGTTTGCGGCATATTATTGGTTTCAGTTGATACAAATGCTCCCCTTCTGCTTGGAGCAACTGAGTTAGCAGAAAAATAAAGAGGAACTTATAATAATCATCATGTTATATGTATAATTCAGAACCATTCTCAACTACAAGGCTAACCCATGTTTTAGAAAGTTCTCAGTTTTGAGTTTTTTTTTTTTTTTTTTCCAGTAGTTTTGAGTATTTAGATTGCTATTATTCAATAGTCTCTAGAAGTAGTTCATGCTTGTCTTTTTGGCAGTAGAATGTACATAAATCAGAGTTAATATTCAAAATTGCAGCTCTTTATGCATACTTGGGGCTTTGAGATTTTTAGCATTTGTATTTGGTATTGATAATGAGCTCTACACTTGATTAATGCTGATTTGCAGGTGGGATTTTCAAAGATCAAATCTTTGTGCTTGAGGTTGCTATCTATCAGTATCAGGGTGGAAAATCAAGAAGGAAACTTGTCGTTTTTTAGCTCTAGTTGAGTTGCACTGCATGGCTGGTCAATCATGTCCTGCCACCTGGTAAATTGCTTGTTTTGGGATTCATAAAAGTTGAGTCTCTTCTGGGAGTCAGAATTTCCAAAACTTTAAGAAAGTGGTAAGCAAACCTTTTTTTTTTGCTTTTTTGCCTCTTTCCACCTTTTATCTTGTTTCTCAGTAAGCTAAACTGAGTGTCAATCAAGCAGTACAAGTTTTGTCTAACCCAATAAAGCTTATCTTTAAACTTTGCTTATAAATGCTCTTGTTCTTTTTCCAGAAAAAAGAAAAGCTTTCTTTTTCTCATGGCATGGCACGAATGATCCACTACTCCAAAGGAATATATCCCTTTTGGGGTTTATCTCCTTTGAAAGAAAGGAAGGCTCCAGTATTTTCCATGCTAAAAAAAAAAGTCGAGTCATTCTTTATTATCACTAAATACATTATTAGTAGAAAAATAAAACTCAAAATCCCCTAATGTAATGAAAAACAAATAATGCATTGGATTTATAAGAGTTTTTTTTTTTTTGAAAATGTCAAAAGAGTGTTTTTAAGCACCCTGTTTAGAACTGATACCAATATTATTATTATTATTGTTGTTAACAATGAGATGTAACTAAAGATGGGTTTAATCATAAAAACAGAAATAAATATGAGAACTATAACCAACCAACTACTGTTTTTATCAAAACAGAACACTTAAAAAAGGGGAAAACAATTTCAAGCACAACTGTAAAGAAACTTGAAAAACAGGATCTCTACTATACACACAACATATTGATGCTAATTAACTGCATAAGACCACGTATTATGAGAGGTAGGTATTTCTCTCTCTCTCTCTCTCTTATAAAAGTTTTAATTTTTTTTAAAATGATTAACTTGGTCTTGAACATCAAGTTCCCTGGTTAATCCCCCTGTGAAGAACAAGGGAAAAATATATTCAAAATGATGGATTTTGAGGAAGGAGATGGGAAAATTAGTAACATTATTGTTATGGCATTTTCATTTATTGTAATTGCTGTTGTTATTATAGGATTTGCTTCATCTATAAGACCTCTTCCTGGAGATCCATCAATGGATCAAAATAAACACACCCCGCCACCCCCGCAATCTGATATTGATCCTATTTGTTCTAGTCCTGGATTTTATTCTAATTGTAGAAAATCAGCTCATAAAAAAACATCTACACAAGAAGTAACACCACGTCTTGATGAATTGTGTGTCCAGACAGATTATGTCGCTACGTGCAAGAATTCTCTTTCTTTTGTTGCGAAGAAAAATGATGAAAAGCTTCTTGATTTTATCGCGGCCGCGATAAATATCAGTCTCCAGGAGACCAAGAAAGCTAAAGATTTCATGCAAGGGTTTTCAGGAAAACCCAGAATCAAGAAAGATCAGGAAACCCTTTTAGATTGCCTCGAAATGATGTCATTGAGTGTTTATGATCTTGAATCTGCAAAAAAATTAGCATCTAATTCCACAGTATTGAACCCTGAAGACATTGCAGATATCAGCAGTCGGTTAAGTGCGGTTCTTGCATATCAGGAATTTTGTCGCGAAGGGCTTCAAGAAAGAAGAACAATAGATGCTATGGACAAAGCACTGCAGAATCCTAAAGAAATAACTAGCATTGCTTCAACACTTCTGACCGCAAATTCCAATCAGTCTAATCAGGTTACTTTTGGAAGAAGACTTCTCGGCAAAATCAAGGAAGGATATCCAAGGTGGCTTTCCAATGCAAATAGACAAATGTTTGAAGAATATGGTGGTGAGATGGTTCCTGATGCCATAGTTTCTGCTTCTGGAAAAGGAAAATTTACAACAATTGGAGATGCTCTTAAAGCTTATAAATTAAATTCCAGAGGTTGGTACGTTATTCAGGTCAAAGCTGGTACTTATAAAGAGAATATAGTAATTTCCAAGGAACAAACCAATGTTTATATTTATGGTGAAGGAATGGATAAGACTATTGTTTATGGATCAAAACATAGTTCTGATGAAGTTACAGCTTATCAGACAGCCATTTTCGGTAAGTTCTGACACCTGTCAATTCGATTATTTAATTTAATTTGATGTAACTAATACATGTTTTTTGATTTATGGTTGCAGCTGTGCTTGGAAATGGATTTGTATGCAAATCAATGACTATAAAAAATGAAGCTAAATTAGGGAAAGAAACAGTAGCTCTCAGGGTACAAGCGGATAAAGCAGCATTTTTCAATTGCAAAATAGTAGGAACAGAACGTACATTATATGCATTAGCATATAGACAATTCTATCGCGAATGTATAATTTCTGGTTCTCAGGATTTCATCTATGGAGATTCAACAACTGTAATCCAAAGGAGTTTGATTCTTGTAAAAGATTCATCACGATCTGGACCGTCGAAAGCCATAACCGTGCAAAGCAGGTCCGAAAGAGTTCAAACGACAGGATTTGTAGTAGAAGATTGTACAATAATTCATGAAGATTCATCAATGGATAAAGACAGGATTCTTGCACATTTAGGGAGGCCTGGAGGAGAATATTCAAGAATTGTATTTATCCAAAATTATATTGGAAATGTGATTTCACCAGAAGGATGGAATACTACATTAAATGGTAAAAATGAAACCATGCATTTATATTATGCAGAATATGGAAATCATGGACCTGGATCAGACACTAAAGACAGAATCCAATTCGAAGGAATTAAAGTAATTACAGATAAATATGAAGCTCAAAAATTTTCTCTCCATAATTTTATTCAAGCGGATTACTGGTTAGAACGGACAGGAATCCCCAAAGGAGGTGGCTTGGTTTAACAGGTAATTAATATCACATAATATCAGCTTTTTTTTTTTTTTTTAAGAATGGGGGGTAGCCTTTTTTTTTTTTTTTTTTTTTTCAAGAAGGGATGTTACTGATTTAATTTGATGATAAAGGTTATGGGCTTCAAATGTAAATTACCATTAGATTGCAGTGTTTCTTTTCCTTTCTTTAGTTAATTTCGATTATTCATAGATTGTTTAGCTTAATTCTTCAAAAAATATTAAACAAAAAAATTTCGATCTAATTTATTTTGATGAAAATTATTATGTGTATGATTGGTTCCAACGTGCAAGCCTGTTTCCTTACCATCACCTAATAGTCTTGGAGAATCAAAAGAGTCAACACGTTACATGAATTTAGGTAACTTTTCCATAATTAATTGGTATATAATTATGACGAATATATATGATGGGAACATAATAATATCATCAATAATAAAATTACAATATGCGGAGAAATGATATTATATATATATATATACACACTGAATTTAAACAAATAATTAACCGACTCTTCCTCCCTTAATCAAGCTCAGGGGTTCAATTTCCGCTTAGGTGTGAAAAAATATTAAATCTCTTGGCCAATGTCCCACTCTTCGAGGTTCCTACAATTTAATGAATCCGAATTAATCTGGATCGTAAATATGCCTGAAAGATGGTTTGCCTAGGATACCGGTTCCAAATAAAAAAAATAACTTTATTATTATTATTATTATTATTATTATTATTATTAATGCTAGATAACATATGTTGAGTTTTTTTTACTATAAATTTTTAATTTTTGAAAGGCTATAAATATTTAATTTAATTATTTTGCATTATTTCAAAAATATAATGAAAAGTAAAAAAAAAAACCGTTATGCAATAATGATCTAAAAATAATGGAATTGCCATCCTTTGAATTACCGGTATTGAGCCAAAAAGAAGAACGGTGATAATAATATAATCATTTATAATTCTGAATTTCATAGACTGAAAAGAGTGTTGCTGGATCTCTTCAAACAGAAAAAGAAGAGTGTTGCTGAAAGCTGATTTTGAGAAAGCTTATAATTCTGTCAAAATGCCACTTTATACCTCTCATAGTATCAAAAATCAAAAGCATGGATTTCTTGTTTTTACATGATCATTATATATGCAGTTTTTTTTTTAATTTTTCTTGGCGTATTAAAAGGATACTTAAATCATTTATTTTTATGTCTTCACCTCTTCAATCCCAATTAAAGATGTACTTTATTCTCAATTAAAAATGAATATGGTCCAACTGAAAATAGAGTTTCAACAAAACAAAAAAATTTTAACGCAAATTTAGATTAATTAGAGGTGCAACTATATCCACGGTTAATTTAGAATTATAAGTATAGACACATGAAATATTCTCAACCACTTAGCGTGTGGTTGGGATTGTTCTAGCTTGATAAAAAAACTCAAATTCAAGAGTCTTGGGAATGATGTTGCGTTAAAATTCGGTAGAAAAAGTTTTATCGTCTTTAGTGGTTGTATGCTTTTCGAATCTGGATTAGTTGGCATCCGTAGTTTAGATTAATTAGAGGTGCAACTATATACACGGTTAACTTAGAATTATAAGTATAGACACATCAAATATTCTCAACCACTTAGCGTGTGGTTGGAATTGTTCTAGCTTAATAAAAAAATCTCAAATTCAAGAGTTTTGGAAATGCTATTGCGTTAAAATTCGGTAGAAAAAGTTTTATCGTTTTAGTGGTTGTATGCTTTTCGAATCTGGATTAGTTGACATCTGTAATTTGGTGACCGGAATCAGATGATTATATATATATACACTCTCTAAGATAGTGTTTCAAGTGTCAATTATTGTAGAAATTGGTACAAATTTTTTTTCTCCCGAGAAAATTGGTACAAAATTATTCAAAGGTATATCGTTTTAGATTAATAATAAAATTTATACTTGTATTATTTAATGGAACAATATATCATCAGCTTCATTTTGTTGTATGCATGTTTCCACGAACCGTAGCCATTTGTGAAAAAATCTTGGATTTGACAGATCATATGCTAAGTAGTTGAGTAGCATGTCATGCCGGCATTTTTGCTTCCTGTATTCCTCTCTTCCTACTTGTATATAATGTGTCCTTTTAGCATGCATATATACCCAAAACCCAACATTTATATACTTCAAAATAATTTCCCATCAAATTTGCAATACCAAAAATGTCAATTAAGATTTCATTTCTATTCTTTTTCTTCGCTGTTCCTTTTGTATTAGCTGATTTAAGGCTTGGATTTTACCAATCAACCTGCCCTCAAGCAGAATCAATAGTCCTAAATATTGTACAAAATCGATATAAAACCGATCGATCCATTACTGGAGCCTTGCTTCGCATGCATTTCCATGATTGTTTCGTTAGGGTAAGATTATTGATTGCACATGTAATGTGTATTAGAGTGGTCTATATTAGATTCTACGTCTTTATGTACATAGTGTGTGTTATTATATAATTTTTAAACAAAATATATAAACGCTAAGAAATCCTAATATAATTATTTTGTTCTAACTGCAGGGTTGTGATGCCTCGATTCTCATAGACTCAACAAATCAACATCAATCGGAGAAAGAAGCAGGTCCGAACCAAACAGTTCGAGGGTACGAGCTAATTGATGAGATTAAAAAAGCACTAGAAATGAGTTGTCCTAGAACAGTTTCTTGTGCAGATATAATAACACTTGCAACAAGGGATGCTGTGGTTCTAGCAGGCGGCCCTAACTATGCAGTGCCTACAGGAAGGCGAGACGGCCTAAATTCCAATATGGAAGATGTCAATTTACCAGGACCATCAGATACGATTCCTGAAGCATTTCATATTTTTGGAGCAAAAGGATTTAGTTTAAATGACATGGTAACTCTATTAGGTGCACATACAGTTGGTTTTGCACATTGTAGTTTCTTCTCTGACCGGCTTTCGGGTGATCCTACGATGGATTCTCGTTTAGCTTCGAATTTAAGTAAGATCTGTGGTTCAAATCCTAATGGTGATCCAACTGTGTTCTTGGACCAAAGCACCGGTTCGATATTTGACAATGAATACTATAAGATGCTTCTATTTAAAAAAGGGATTTTGCAAATTGATCAACAACTTGCCATTGATAGATCGAGTAGAGGAATTGTTTCGAGCTTTGCAAGGAATGGAAACGCATTCAAGGTAATATTTGGTAATGCTATGGTGAAATTGGGAAGAACTGAGGTTGTCGTTGGAAATGCAGGAGAAGTTAGGACAAATTGTAGAGTTTTCAATAATAAGCCCCAACAGAGAAACGGAAAGGGGACTTTAGGAGGTTTATTTAGTTGAAATTAATTTTGTTTAAGAATTTAACTTATATGGACTTCTTGATATATTGGAGGTTTATTGCCAATGTTTTTGTGAGTTCTTTTATGTTTTGATTTTGAAGTGGGATTAATTAGAATGTGATTGTTTGTTTGCATGCTAATATTGATACATTATTATTATTAATAATAAATCGGGGCTTGTAGTGGGCATATAGTTACTTTCATAGCGGGTGCTATTGTTCACTTAAAACTTTTAAAAAATTATTTTAGTTATTCTTTCGGGAGCTACTCTTCATAGCAAGTACAACTTTCACTACATTCATAGCGGGCACTATGATCCACAGCGCTCACAAATTTACAACATGTGTAAACTCTTTGTAAACCTTTTATAAACTAATATGTAGCCACGCACTCCCACGCATTTTTAGCTGTGACTATGTTCTCTTATGAAATGACATTTTCATAATTATTTTTTATAGTTTCACTTTTATCTTATACATGGCCTTTTTATCAATAAAATAATGTTATTTTTTTAATCTTAGTTGGAGTTTATTAATTTCTGTCCATTTCAGATTAATTGAATGACATAGCCTGCAAACATTGTGATACACGTACACATACGAATGGAAAAAAAAAATGGAACTTTTAAATATCATACAAATTTTAATGGACCGGTATAAGAATAAAATTTTCTAAATCCGAAAATTTTTTAGAACGAAATGAAAAGAAATTTTTTATACCGAAAATGGAAATGATGATTCTATTCTTTGCTAATTGGAATTACACCTCTACTTTTGAAAATGCAAAATTTGAAAGGTTATTACATGGAAACTAAGCGGTTATACTGTGCTAATGAAATATGAAACCTTTGATTTCAATCTGGTTGAATACCATAAAAAGTGTCTAGAGGAAATAATTTCAATTTGGATATAAGTGTTAGCATGTGTAGCATTGTATATATGAGTTGTATTTTGTGAAAGGTCAATCTGATGGCTAATAGTTTGGAGATTTGAGCGAGTATATCATGTGTGTGAAATATATCTAACATTAAACAAGGAGTTCACTTAATCTGACTTCAAACTATGAGTATGGCTACATGTAACGTTTCAATTTGATAGACTGTGAGTAAATGTGATGGTCACTACATACATAATCAACAAAAGTTGCACAAGTGCGAAATTATCCTTTAGAAAATATTAATAAAAGATCAAAACAAATAAACTAAAAACAGGAACTGTAGTTATTAGTTTGCTCCAAAAGGAATCAACGAAAGTAAAAATAATGTGTGGTTTAACTCATTTGGACATAATAAAAAGATTAATATTTGCATGAAATTGTATCTGTTGAAAATCAATTAGTGAAGAAATAAGCAAATTATTTTTTGCCTCAATATTGATTTGGACAAACAAGGATTGCAAGATAAAGAAACAAACCTAGAAAAAAGAACTGATGAGGAATGTTGTCTTGAAATTGAAATTGATAAAAGACACTTATGACTTAGGTCTACTAGGAATTTGTACAATTTGAAAAAGAGTAAAACTTATAGAAATTGATTTTTTGTTGTGTTGATTGAGGAGAGAGTTTCTGCTTGTATCTTCCTTATATTTTATATTTGCCTCTAAGTAATGTCTCTGATTCTACGGTAGTATAATGATAGTGAGAGGCAGAGCGAAGGAGAAGTCAACAAGAGGTGGAGGTTGAGGATGGCTTGAAATGAAAGAGAAGACGAGCGGTGGTGTTTTTAGGTTTAGGTTTCCATTTGTCAAAACTACAATTAATTTTTTTTTTTTGGTGATTTTGGGTTTCCATTTGTCAAAACTACAATATTTTTTATTTTGGATTGGATAGAAAACTATCGGCTTGGGTTGAATGCTACCCAAAAACCAAAAAATCTTCATATTTCCCAAACCGCAATCAACCGTTGGAGTAGCTAACTCAAACCGAACTAACATGAAATTGACGATTTGGGTAGGTTTTCGAGTTCTAAATTAACATACACGTCTTATTTGTAGGGGTGTTCAAAAAAAAAAAAAAAAAAAAAACCGGTTACCGAAAACTGAACCGCAAATCGAACCGAACTGATATTTCTGTTTTTTTCGGATTTCGGTTAGCACAAGTCAAAAACCGAACTGAACCGATAATTTCGGTTCGGTAATCGATTATAGTCTTCTGGGAACCGAACCGAACCGACCGTTTAAAAAACGGCGTCGTTTTGGTTCGATTTTAAATGTTGCCCTTTTATCCCAAAATCACAAAACACACCCCTAATTTAACCTAACCCGCAGCCTGCCGCGTCATTTCTTTTCTTCCCCTTATCCTTTCTATTCGATTTTCCATCATCACCCAACACCACACCTTAGAAACCGCCGCCCCTTTCCTCCACAACGACTGACTGCTATACTCTCCGCCGGCACTCCCTCCTCCATCGACGACGGCTAGCTTCTCCACTGGCAATATCTATTATTCTCTTCTTTCTCTTTTTCGTCTGTCACTAACAGCCCCACCAAAAAATCTTTCACTGCTTGCTTCCATTCGCACTGCCGCCGAACCACATCCGCCACCGCCACACCGTCTCTCTTCTTCGTTTTCGACGACAAGTTAGTTCGACTGGTCTGGTATGTTTTCATATTTCCATTTCGATTCTCTTCTCTGTTGCTGTTTCTCGTTTTAAGTTTTAGGGATTTGATTTTTTTTTTCTTTGTTCCGTTTTGTATCATTGATTATCTGTTTTACTCCCAATTAATCTCTTACATTTGTATAAATTAGTATGAATAATATGTTATTTGGTTGCCTGCTACCTGCCTTCGATGATCATCAATAATATGTATTTTTTTTTTATTTTTCTCCTTTTGTTTTGATTGAATCGTGATTGGAAGAAGCAAATCCTTTATTTTGTTTAACTTTGCTGCCAACTGATGATGATTATGGTATTATTTAGCTTATGAGTCAATTGTTTCTCTGTTCCTGTTTCTCGTTTTTACATTTAGGGATTTGATTTTTTTTTCTCCTTTTGTTTTGATTGAATCGTGCTTGGAAGTTGGAAGAAGCAAATATTAATTACTTGTATTTCATTGCACTTGTTGAACCAAACTAATACTTATTGCATGGGTGCTTTTATTTAAATATGGACTGAAATTGATTTGTTTATGTGATATTCCAGATAAATATGAATGTTGATTCCGGTAGTGATGCCAATCAAACTTCATCACCTATGGGAAATAATGCAAATGATGTTCATAGCGGTGGAAGTGAAAACTTCAAATTTAAATTACCAAAAGCTGGGAAGAGGAAGTTGAGATCACAATGTTGGGATCATTTTACTAGACTTGCAGAAGATCACAATAAATGTAAGTGCAATTATTGTGATAAATTACTTTCTTGTGATCCTAAAACCAATGGTACTAGTGCACTGAATGCCCATGTTGCTAGATGTTTGAAGAACCCACATAATATGGACACTAGGCAATCATAGT
>CATIWJ010212666.1:0-15041 GCA_949640765.1 Croton laevigatus | reverse complement strand
TTAATTAAGATCTTAGGAAAAGATTTATTCAAAGTTCTAAAGGAGAAATATGGAGAAAACCTAAATTCATTAGTGGCAGAAAAGGTAATTCCAGTTGCTGGAGACATCTCTTTTGAAGATTTAGGTGTCAAGGACTCTTCTCTCAGAGATCAAATGTTCAAAGAAATTGATTTAGTTCTGAATTTTGCTGCCACTACCAACTTTGATGAAAGGTAATTACTAATTAATAATAATATATACCTTTTTTATGTTTTATTTACCATTATATTTAATTCTGATATATAATTTTTTTTCTTTCTGTAAAGATATGATATTGCACTGGGGATTAATACATTTGGAGCTCTAAATGTTCTGAACTTTGCCAAAAAATGTCCAAAAATTAAAATGCTTGTCCATGTCTCTACTGGTGAGTCCAAATCTTGAATCTTTGTATTTATAATTAAGATTATGAAACTCAAATCAATAATTAATGAATGTTTTTCAGCTTATGTATGTGGAGAAGACAGTGGATTAATACTAGAAAAGCCATATTTGATGGGTAAACCCAAGAAAGGGACGAGTCAAATAGATATCGAAAAGGAAAAGGAACTTCTGCAAGAAAAATTGGACGATCTCCAATTAGAAAATGCTTCTGAAAAGGAAATTACTGCATTTATGAAGGATTTTGGCATTGAAAGGTGACCAAAAATAATTAAATTTTTTTTTTTATGTTTTTGAGGAATAAAAAAATACTAAATTTGGTTATCTAATTTATGGTTATTTATGAATAGGGCAAGAACATATGGGTGGCCAAACACCTATGTATTTACAAAGGCAATTGGAGAAATGCTTTTAGTGCATTATAAAGACAATCTTCCTCTACTTATCATACGTCCTACTATGATTACAAGTACTTATAAAGAACCATTTCCTGGTTGGATTGAAGGTGTAAGGTATGCCTATATATGATTTTTACTATTATTAAGATTTATATTTTCTAAGGGTGCTACAGCGGCAGTCATCCTCCAAAGGAAAATCGAACTTAAAACCTTTGACTTTCGGTCATTCTCGAAAAGAAAATTGACTTTTTTTTAATAAAACATTGAATTGAGTTAATTAGTAGTATTGTCTGGGTTTTCTTAGAAGGTATGTATTCTTGTTTTTTTCAATAAAACGAAACCTAACTTTCCATAACAGGACCATTGATAGTGTAATTGTGGGGTATGCTAAAGGAAAAGTTACTTGCTTTATTTCAGATCCCCACTCAACTCTTGACGTGGTGAGTCAGCAAATATAATAATAATACTATTTTATATTTTATATTTTATTTTAGAAAAAATAAAAAAAAATAAAATATAAAAAAAATTGCAGATACCAGGTGACATGGTGGTGAATGCAGTAATAATAGCAATGGTGGCACGTGCAAAGCAAATGTGTTCAGAAACAGTATTTCATATGGGATCATCGTTAAGAAATCCAGTGAAATTATCAAATATTCATGATTTTAGCTTTCGTTATTTCACTGAAAATCCATGGATTAATAAATATGGTTCAGCTGTGAAGATTAGCAGCGGCACCATTTTAAGCTCCATGGCCAGCTTCCACATGTACATGGCTATTCGTTACCAACTCCCACTTCAGGTCTTATTATTATAATTATTTCTTGTTCTTGTTTACCTACTTTAACTTAACTTGTTAGAACATATATTCCTTAATTCATTACAACGTTAATTATTATTTTACATCATTAATCACATCATTACTTTATTTGCAGGCACTTAAATTGGCAAATAACATGATCTTCTTCAACAAATATGACGATCTCCATTCTTCTCTTGAACGGAAAATAAAATTAGTGCTTCGTTTGGTTGAACTTTATAAGCCTTATGTGTTCTTCCAAGGAATGTATGTATACTCAAATTTTTTTTTTCTACGTTTATCAAAATTTTCATTATAAAAGTTAAAACCATTATGATACGTAGAAAAAAAATAATTAAGCATTAATTTAACTCAATTAGTTAATTAAATATAATCAAATTAATGTAACTCGGTTTGCTTAGATTAAATTTATTTATTTTACAGCTTCGATGATACGAACACGGAGAAATTGAGAATAGCAGCAAGAGATGAGACAAGTGTGGATGGATTTAATTTTGATCCGACAACAATTGATTGGGAAGAATACATGATGAATGTTCATATTCCAGGACTTGTTAAATATGTAATGAAATGAAGATTGTGGTGGTAATTGAAATCGTCGAAAAGATCAAGTAGCTATATGTAATTTATTCTTAAGGCGCATCCCATAGTGTGGTGTGCTAGAAATTATTTGTGGTTGGATTTGATTATGATTTCTTCTAATTAATTCTTAAATTGCTATTGTCAATTGTATCGCTATATTTTACATTCAAATACAAATAAGCTTTGCCTGTACGATTTTTATTGTTTGTGGATAAAATTTTCAAAATTAATTTCTAATTAATTTTTAGGAAAATTTACAAAACTCTCCCTTTGTTTTACCTATATCTACATTTTTCTCCATATTTTTTTTTTAGCAGACAAAAATATCCTTACGTTTCAATTTCGTTGGACAAAAATATCATTCTATCTATTTTTCTATTAAAATAAGGATAAAAAGATTAAAATATAATTTTTATGGGTCTTTTTAAAAAAATAAAGAATTAAGGGACTGGTTTTGAACTTCATCTTTTTCTACCTTTCCTTCGTACCAAATCGTACAGATCTTGTTCCAAAATCGGCAAGAGCTGCTCTCCGTTTCCGTTTTCAATGGTGAAGTTCTTGAAAATTTCCCTATAAAAAAAAATAAAAGAAGCTGAATCTACACACTTAATTGATACTACACCCAAGGCAAACTGCAAATTTTCCAAGAAAGTGGGATTTCTTGATTCGCTCAAAAGTTGAGTAGCAATAATATTGTTTTCTATGTTTTGCAATCTAATCATCCCTCTCTCATCTCCTCATCATCATCTTCTTCCTCAGCAACCATTGAAGGGGGCAATGACAGAATCATCAATCTTGACCAGGAAGTTTATTCCACCATTTCCTTTATTTATTAGTAATATAATAGAGTGAATCAGTTGTTGAGTTGGGTTCATTTTCAGTTCCATAACGTGGGCAGACAGAGAGGTGCATGCTTAGCTAAGGAGACTACCAACCCATGCTGGCTAGCTTTATAAGCCATGGTATTGTGCAGAGTAGACAAAGACAGTCATACACACAGATGATCAACAATCGAAAGATTAAGGGAGCAAAACTTCACCATTGAAAACGACAATGGAGAGCAGCTCTTGCTGATATGGGGACCAGATCAGTACGATTTGGAAGGAAGGAAAGGTTGAAGAAGATGAAGTTCAAAACCCGTCCTTTAATTTTTCAATTTTTTCAAAAAGGCTCATAAAAATTATATTTTGATCTTTCTACCGTTATTTTAACAGAAAAATAGACAGAATGATATTTTGATCCAATGGAATTAAAACGCAGGAACATTTTTGTACGCTAAAAAAAAGACAGAAAAAAAATATAAATATAGATAAAATATAGGAAGATTTTTATAAATTTTCCTAATTTTTATGCCCACAAAGTAGATCAATTTTTATTAATGTATGTTCATTTCGCGTTATTACTCTTAAAAAAAATTGTAGCAAATTACAACTATTAAAATTTTAATTTAAGTAAATAAAAAATATTTCGAATAATTAAATAAATAAATAGGAATTTTTTTTCTCATACATTAAAACTCTACTATTTTTGCAAATCTTACAATGTGCCATATTTTATAAACTTATCCTTCATCCCAGTGGCAGATCTACTATAAGCCTAATATAGGCTTAAGCCCACCTTCAAGTTGAAAAAAATAGTGCTAATGGAAGTTATAAGCCCAACTATAAAAAATTATATATGTATGAGAAAAGTTAACTTAGCTAGTACAGCAAATTAAGTAATCAACTCTCCAAAATTGAAGTTCCTAAAGCATCTATACCTGTGAAACTCGATTTTTGGATGATTTGGATATTTGGGATACCTTCATTTTTAGGATTTTTGAGAATGAGGCGAAAATGTCATTTTTTACACTCTTGTGTCTAGTTCGGCAGTGATTTAATATTATTGGCGTTTGTTTGATAATTAGAATGATATAACAGTCGTTTGATTATAGTTTATATGCAAGTGTGGAAAGGATATTTTAGAAATTTTAAAGTATTTAAGTTTTTTAAACAAATATATAATAATTATTATTATTATTTAAAAATAAATATAATAATAAAATTTATTGAGTGGATAGCGAATAAATTTTTATGTTAGAAAATAATTATTTTGATGGTTCAAATAATAATAATGAAGAGGAGGAGGAGGAGGAGAAAAAAAAAAAAAAGAAAAAGGAGAAGCAGAAGGATTATAATAAACTTATAAATTTATAAGTTTTTATTTGACAAAAAAAAATTAGAAGTTTTCAGAAATTAATAAATAAATAAAATTTTGTATATAATAAACAAATATAATTAAACAAAATATCTTCAAAGTATTATAAATTAACTAAAGTAGTAAACACGAGTGTACACGGGCAATTAAAGTTAAAAAAAAAAACTAGAAAGCACGCACTTGTTAGCCATTTTAAAAATTAAATTAAATTAAATTAATTATATACAGGATAAATAAATAAAACACCAATTTTAAAATTTTAATTTAATTATACTAAATATTCCTTATATACAAAATTAATTATTAAGAGAAAGAAAATAAACATAACACTAATCTTAGTTATAATTTTTTATAATTTAATTTCGTTTATAAATTTAATTTTTAAAATTTTAAGTTGATATTAAATCATAATTATCCCATATTTATTCAGAATCTGTTTGCAAGGCCCCTTTCTTTACGTAAAGCTTCAAATAGGATTCAATTCCAAGAATCCTATGCGACTAATGTCCCACATCAACCGAACAAAAGACAAAAGAAGGTTCAACTAGTGAGATTGACCATTTCACCACACCATGGTGAATGGGTGAACCCCGGGCCATCACACTGCAGGCCAGGTGAACTTCGAGCTACACTGAACGGATTATTTATTTAATTGAAAAATGAAGTTTGTGTTAATTCATATAATAATACTAAATAAATAGTATTGCAACAAGGAGAAACATCTATTACACATTAGGTAAGCATTGATTATAGAATAATTATGGTTTTGGGAGACACAGAATTATAAAATGAAAAACACAAAACAATACAGTTTACTGTGACAAAGCACTTGTGTTGTAGACAAGAAGTGCACCTCCAGCAAGAAGCCCAGCTAGGGTCGCTGCCCATATTGCTAATCCTGTGGTGCCTGCAAAATTACAACTCCAAATTAATTATTTTCATTTTATTATTGACTATCAAAATTAATATATTCTAATTAATTACCTCCAACATAAACATCACCACTTGGAGACCAGTCATCAGTGTTGAAGATAGGGCTGCACATTAATCATATTTTTAGTTAATAATCACCTTAATTATCAATAACTTTATTAGCAATTTGGAAGTACCTGTATCCATCCACATTAGCACCATATTTGTCCACAAATTGGTATACTCCCTTTCCCTGACATCAAGTTTAAACATTAGCATATACTTGCTTAATTAATCAAATAAATACAGCAAACTACATTCAGAAGAATACTTATATCATTGCAAAATTAAATTAAAAATGTTAAGTTTTGAAAATTATATATATGTATAAGCTATGATGCATTCTAACTGCCTCGTTTGGAAAACGTTTCGGAAACAGAAACTTCGTTCACCGAAACTTGTAAATACAAACGAAAACTTGAAAAACGTTTGTTTCCCGTTTCCATTTCCTGTCACCGTGTCCCCCTTTCGGTCTCTATGCAACATAATGTATAAGAATACTTACTCTACCCTTTCTTCCAGATGCATCAGTTCCATCCCTGAGGTTCATGCCACCATTGATTCCTATACCAAACCAATAACTTAATTAATCATCCAAAACTTTCCTCTTTTTTTTATTAAAAATCACATAACTAACAATTACTAATCAAAACCAATATATACAAAAGAGTTAAAAGACTTCAGAGACCGTCCGTCAAGTGTTAAGTGCAGTGATAAGACTCTTCGAGACAAACTCCGACAAGAGTTTTAAAACAGACATGGAAATATAGCCGATAAAAAAACAAGAATAATAATAATAATAAATACGTAAGGAAGAGAGAGACCATAAGGTTTATCAGTTCTGATCTTCCTATCACGACTAGCTACCACTACGCAAGATCTCCTAGAGAGAGAAGGGAGGCCTTTTACTGAAGATTTCTGGGAAGTGAAAGGAGAAGTTGGCTTAAGGCTCACTGAACCCATAACTGAAGCTGCCATTTTTTTTTCCCTCTGCTTCTGTTTGGTTAGGGTTTGAAAAAATCGATGGGATTGATTAATATTAAGTGGAAGTGGAATCTGGACTAGCCAGATGTCATTGGTTTATGGGTTAAAAGAGGATAAAATGTTGCTCAACATTATCATCAACTGTGGAAGTGGGACTAGATCATACAATTATTATTATTATTATTAGAAATAATTAGTATTCTTAATTTAATAAAACATATTATTGGTATGAAAAATTATAGGAATATGAATAAAATAATAGAAATTTATTGTTTCTAGAATACTAAATAACAACAAATGGACATGATTAAGAAAGAAAAAACAAATAAAATTAGGAATAACAAATGTAGATAAGTTAAATCGCAAATGATAATACACAGATAAATAAAAATAGGGAGAAAGAAAGTGACCATAAGGCTTGTCAGTTCTGATTTTCTTGCCACCACTGGCCTCCACTTTGAAAGCTCTTCTGGAGAGAGTTGGAAGACCCTTCACTGATGATTTTTGAAAGGTGAGAGGAGATGGTTTCAAGCTCAATGAACCCACCATTACTGAGGCTGCTGCCATTTCTTTTGCCTTTCTTTCAGACTGTGATGCTTTCTTTGGGTTCCACAAATTGTAGATTGATAGATAATAGTTGCACTGATACTAACCTCAGAGGAAGTGATTCTCAACTTGCCACGTGTCCTTCATTTGTGGCTTCTTATAAGATAATACTACTACTTACATTATCGGGATTCAAGTGGCCCTTGAACTTGTTAAATGTGGTAGTGGTGCTTTGGAAATCCTGTACCTCGCATGCGTACCACACACGTGGAATTATCTCATGGGCTTCCCATGCAAAATTCACAAATATACCATACAATAATTCTACTTCAAAACAAAAATATCACAATACAACCTAATTCTACTTAATTTAAAGAGAATTATTATGGGGTTCCTGAGATTTAAGTTAATTTACTATTAAATCCCTATGTTTTAACTAATATATTGAAAATGAGCTAAATGAAGTGGATAATCACATGAGAATTGTAATGGAATAATGAATATAGAATACAAAGAAGTTCTCTCTAGCTCTCTCTTTCTTTGAAACTCAAACCAAAATTCAAAGTAACGCTACAAGATGCATACACATGCTCTTTTAGCTCATATCCTATCTTTGTATTAGCAGCTAGAGCCTTTTTTATATGCCCCATTAACAAATTAAACAACACTAAATACAACTGGGAGCTTCTAGGAGCTTCATGGCAGCTGCCAAGCCACTTAGTATAGCGCCTTCAACGTTTGGGCTGACGCAAAAATCTCCACATATGCCCAGTTTTTTCTTCCCATCCCAAATGCATTTTTCTTCTCCCGCTATGCTTGTTCCTGGAAAAGCACTTCCCCTGCCAAACACACCCACCACCATAAACCACTTATTACAGACTTGAAAGAGAAAACCATTTTGCGTTTAATCTATTCCGCTACTCTGACAACTGTCTTTGGTTAGCAGCTAGAACCTTGCATTGGACTTTGTAGGGGTTTAATTTAAATGCAAGATCAGCAAATACAATGGCTTTCATTCAACTTTTTATGGAATCCAACACTAGAAATTGCTGTCAGAGAATGACAAGAGTACTCACACATATGTCCCCAAAAAAACATTCCCAGTTTCTAATAGCAACTACGTAATAGTACTATCCAAATTTTCCGGAAAACTAGTGGTATAGGCCATTGATATTTTCTCCTAAAGGCATTTCATACAGAGAGCCTAATTTGCTTCAGATTTCCCTATTTTCAACTTTCAGTCTCACTGGTACTCAAAATTCCAGGTCACGTAGTTGAATAAGGTAGTGGGGTAGAATGAATGACCAAATGCTAATTGAATGAAATGAATCCAACAAATAATAGCACTTCTACGTGTCAATGTTATTAACCAAAATACTTACCATCGATGAGCTTTTCTGAAAAATGGTTGAGAACTGGCGAGTCCATTGCTTTCAAAAGCCTGGAACAATTCTTCAGCTACTTTTCTTAGTGTTGCACTTGAAGGCTTTTGATGTCCAGTTTGAGCAATTATATCCCTTGCGTACTTTGTTGTGGAATGCAATACCCATCGTTCACTGAACAGGAAAGTAAGGTGGTAAATGCATTGACAAACAGAACCACGAAAAAGAAAGATCCGTCTTGATACATAACAAAAGAAAAGCTCATACTTTGCAGTTGATCGACCAGGCTTGCTGCTGTCACAATGAGCCCAGCTTAGAACCTCAGAATTTTTGAAGGAGAAGGCCTTTACAGGTATCTACAGAAGATATAAATGCGAAATACGGGTTACAAAAAAAAATAAATAAATAAAAGAGAGGAATACAGTGTCGCAAGTGGAGTTCGAGTCATAAGATCATATTAACATTGCCATTTATGAAAACTTTTCAAAGTATTCAAGTATATTAGAAACTTGAATATTTTCATAGCTAGTTGCTATTGTTATTTTTTAAATTAGTAAAATATATTTTATGTTTTGTGGTTTTAAAAACTGAAAATGCATTATTTTTATGTTAACTGCATTAGCATTATGCATGCAATAAGTCAAGAAACATATTTTTACAGGTTAAATTCTTTTGCTAACACAGTGCTCCACAAAGAAATAAAATATGTAACGACTTACAGAAGACAAAGGCTCAGCAAATGCTAGCATAAGAGCAAAGCACGGATTGACAGGAATATCTTGGAACTTCATTGCCAATTCTGGAGCCCAACTCAAATCTGAATTGATCACAAATGGCTAATGGGTTATACTAATGTAGCTTCCTCAACAACAGAATGGCCATGATACATAACATGATACAAAACAAACATATTAAATAATGGACCTCAACTCTCAAATTACTTTGCTTTTCTATTCCACAATTTTAGTTTACCAACTGGACCAAAATACAACAAAATGAATCAAAAGCCAAATGACTGGAAAAAAAACTTAGTGCAGATTAACAACCAATACTTTTTAGTCATGAAGGCTTGAAATTCTTTCTATAGGTCCAGGGAATCTGCCATAAAAAATGGCTTTTAAACCAACTAGTCTGGGTCCTGAGTTCAGAATCTGGTTTGAAATTGAATAACAAAGAAACAGACTGTATTAGATCAAAATTTGAAATTTTTCAGCATTTCTACCTTTTCCACATATAATCTCTCAAGGCTCGTTAACTGAGAACACTACAATCTCTAAATTTTAGGAACCAAATCATTGTTAAAAAGTCAGCTTATATCTTTACAGATGCACTGTTTCTATACAATTGAAATATATAGCTGCAAAAAAACCGCTTAACCACAATCTAGTGATACCTAATCCCCAGTAAAGAAAATGATTTCAATCTAAATAAAGTGGCAAAAATACCCTAAACAACATTAGGAATCCTAACTACCTTAAGTCATAACATTGAGGTTCAAGCCGATTGAAAGATTGGTGGCGTCCATTCAATGAAAAACTTAACCTCCACATGCATCAGACCATCAGTGAAGACAAGATTAGTGGATGCTACCGATGAGAACAGGCCCATGTGTTAAAAATGACATCTTATGCAACCCCAAAAATTTTGTGCAGAATGGCCAATCACACCAGATGATGGCAACTATTTGAAACATTTTTTTCTTTAAAATCTCGGCGTACTCTTGCATTCAACAAAGGTAGATTTAAGGATCACTCTGAAGTATTACTGAAATACAAATTGCATATCTCCTCGTCATTATTCTATTTAGAAAATTTTAAGTTTAGTGTCAGAACTTTTATGGTAATAGGAATATCTAAAATATGGTGTAGTTCCATGTCATTAGTTAAACTTTCCTTATATGGATTTGAAATCATATTAAAATTATTAGATTCTTCATAGTAAAACTAGGTATTATTTAATTTTAAAAAAAAAAAACAGAAAATCAATATTACACTTGAATATGGACTTAAAAGTGCAAAGTAACATTAAATATTCTAATTACCCACTTTTGAGTAACAAGCAGATAACATAAATATTTACCAATGGGTGGTGGACATCCTGTGACATCTTTATACCTTGGAGAAACTATGTTTTTGTCTGATGCAACCACTCCCCCAAAATGGCCATGATTTTGGCCATCAGAACCCATCACCAACCATAAATTCTCATCATCTAACCATTCCAGCCTCCCAACTCCTATTCCAAACTTGCTTTCCACACCTAACAACACAGATAAATATTAAACTATTTTCTAGTTTTTCTTTGACCAACAGCAAATACTACAAAATAAAAGCAACAAGATAACTGCACACCTGCCTCTTTGCATAATGCTTTACAAATAGAATTCATGCCTGGCACCCCAACATATCTTTTGGCCTGTCCTTCCTAATTAAAGGTGACACTGAAAGGTAAAGTCATGGTGAAAACAGAAAGACTGGTGCATATATGCAGTTCTTTCACTATCTTTTGCCCATTATCTGCATGTATCTAAGATCAACATATGAACAAATTAAATTAACTTGAAACTAAACTCCTCTAACATATATTACGTATCCATCCTTTTGAAACATTTTGAAGATTATGTTTGCCTTTTCTTAACTATAAAATGCCACTCTTTACATTTCACAGCAACTTGTATAAGGAAATTTTGGGGATACAAACAAAAATATCCAAAATCAAGGAGAAGAGAGAGTATGTTCTTCTAACAAGAAAACATTCAGAGATAACATTTTATGCTTACAAACGAAAGTGGAATATGTTCCCCAAAATAGAACAATGCTTCTTGTTGGTATTCATGGAAAAGATAGGAAAGCGAGGGAACTAGAGGAGGAATAGAGAGATAATTTCATTATCATCATATCTTCCTGAAAATATAGCAGTAATTCTTGATGTTGGAAGAAATAAATCCATATATCCGAACTAGTTAGTTAGAAATCAGCACTTGGTCAAGATTAAAATTCAAGGAATCCAATTTGTTTATGATACATTCATGTTTTCCTTTTGAGAAAAGAATGATAACTAGTTGTAGGTACAACTCTCAGAATTAAACCATATTTCATAATCTCAAAAAAAAGAAAAAATCCTTTTCCATAGTACACTTAGTTTTTGTAGAAGGGGGAGAGAACAGGAAAAAATATACACATTTACAAGAGAGAGAATCATATGAATAATTCACCCGGAAAATCTTATATATCAATGGCTACATTTTCTATAGGTTCAGTGATCAGCATAAAAAACAGAAAGGGAAATTAAAATGTTACATAACAACGAATAATGACAACTTGAATTGATAAAACAGTATGTCTCAAATGCTACCAGCATACAAATGTTCACTGATTAGAAAAGGATGTCAGCTTTAAGTAAAAAATCAGAATAAATATGGGGCGGGGCTATCTGGAAATATCTAACAAAAATAAATACATATTCCCTTCTCCAGTCATATCATGTTCACTATACATCTAACGGAAAAAAAAAACTGAATTCCAGCACGAAATAAATATAAAAGGGCAGCCCGACCTGACGCATGAAGCATCTACGGGTTCTGGGAATAGCTAGGGCACAAATTGAGATACAAAGAGAGCTTCAAAAATTACGATGCATCTATTTTAATTTGTTGCATAGTGAAGGCAAATAGAACAACTTAAATCATCTACACTTACAATCTTAAAGTCCAAATGTCAATGTATGCAATGTGAAAAACCTAGCAACATATGAGTTCATATGACAAATATTATTCAAGCCGGAATCTAAAGACCCTTTTTCTCAAAAAAGAAGACAAGAAGAAACACAACGGGCATCCACCTACAAGTCTCCACAAGCATGAACATCAAGCATAAGAAATCAAGTTAGGGAGCAGTGAGGGAAACTCCCCACTGTGCTCCAAACAGATGCCTATACGGTAGTAAAAACCATTGGACAAGACCTTGTTCTACAACAAAGGACCATACTGATTTTTGAAAGTGCATTATTCAGCCAATCATAATAGTAAAAACAGGAGAGAAAAAGTTCCAGAGAAGGCTAGTAAACCTTTACACTTTTAAAGTACAGAAGTCTTGAAAAGAATTTAGAAAAATAGGTAACCAAGAGGCCAAAGGGGTTATTCAAAATTCCCCGTGATACCTAAAGATGTGCTTGTGACATATCAGACACCATTCAAGACTCAAGAGATAAGCTCTAACAAAGACTATGCAAACTCAAATTTTGAGCTCACATAATTTAACACAAGGCAAAAAGTTGGTGAATAAATTATACATGTGCATGACTAACAGGAAGTCTAATGGAAGGTATTACCTAATGTTGAAGCAAGGTACTGATCCATACTGACAAGCATTTTAATTAGCATAATATGAAAAGTTGTAACTTGTAAACCTGTTCAATGTCAAGAAATTTGCTGGAGAGACAATCAAAACAGCCAAAATTCTGTTTCCAATCAGCAACAAGACCTCTCATTTCCCACTCATGGACCAGCCTTAACACATCAGTGTTGCTGACACTAAAAAACGGAGCACCGTGATCGAACACCACTTCCTTCCCATCTTCAGCAATTTCTCTATCACAAATTGAACATAATAGACAGTTACAAGTTTACTTTCTCCAAGAGAATGAAAAGAAATAACAGCATTGCATCAAGGATCAGGGCATGGGATTAGCATGCAACTACTGGAATAGAAAACCAATAATAAGTTCGGTTTATTTGGGGGAATCCAAATTTTTACATGTATTTTGCATTAGAATAGCTCTAATTTTCCATCTTAATGCTAAACATAATTATCTCTTAAGGTGACCAATAAATTGTATTTAGATATTCAAATAATAAACTTGTAAGAGATTAATCAGGAATTTAGACACTGATTTAGATTTCCCATAATGAAGAGGAATAAAAACATGGGTTCAGATCACAAAACAAAGAAAGAAAGTTGGGGAATCCATGCAAGTGATTTCATAAAGAACATTAAATTGTTAAAAAAGAAAGGAACCTTCTCTGGGACATACGACCACCAGGGCCGCGGGCAGACTCGAAGAGGGTGACTGAAACTCCATTCCGTGCAAGAGTGGAAGCGCAAACAGCTCCTGATACTGAAATTCAACAAATACATACATTTTAGACTGCCCAACAAAACCAAAACACAGGATCAGATGATGATTACTTACTTCCACTTCCAATAACGGCGACCTTAGTAACCATGTTCTCGGAGTGATACGGTTATCCAATTGGGAGAGGAACTGGTGGAATTATTATTATTATTATTATTATTTAATGAAAAAATACACTTTGAGTTCCTATTATTTTTAATAAATAACACTCACATCCCATTCTTTTATACTAATACACTTAAGTCCCTTTTTGAACAAATTAATTTTACTATTTTCTCGTGTTTAAAAGACAAAACAAAATTATATTTGAAATTTAAATTAGTCATTTTAAGCACATTAAATTCATTTCCAAATTAGATATTTATTTAAATTTAATTCTAATTCCTTTATTCTAAAGTCAAAGAAATATTAGTTCTGACAATTTGTTTTCCTTAATTATAATATTATTTTAAGGAGGGCTATTAATTATAGTAATTAGATGACTAGTCATTTGTTAATCGTCAAATTAACACGTGATGTTGATATACTAAATTACTAATCAACGCTTTTTAAATATTAAAATTATGACCATTATTATTTGACCAAGAAAACATAATTATTATTATTATATTATAAGGAAGCAAGGACGAAGATGAGACAACACAACAAATTCGCATTCTTTATTTACGTCGTTATTTTTTTTTTTTTTCAATCAATAAATATATCTCTTTATTTATGGTTAATTTTATAAAAATAAAATATTATCATCAATTAAGCTTTTTTGGACGGTAGAAGAAGAATGAAAAAACTATAACTAAGGCCAGCGGCAGATCTGCTATAAGCCTAGTATGCAGAGATGTAGTTTCCATAAGGCTATGGGGGCCATGGAATTTTGGAAAAAGCAAATTCAGTAAAGAGGTTGTTTGTCGGAATAGGGCTGGCATTTTGATCCAGTCTGCAGCAAAAAAAAAAAAAAAAATTACGAAGACAAAGGAAAGAAAGAAAGAAAAGAAAGCCAAAATTAATTTTTTTTCCTATTAAATGTCAAAGCGCACCATTTTATAAATTTTTTTTTTTCTTTAAAGACCAAAACCACGTCATTTCATTAAAAATTTTTGTTAAAAAGATCAAAATGACGTTGTTAAAAGTTTTTTGATCAAAACATAAACAAAACAGCTTAACTGTAGTGAAGAATAGAAGAGGGAAGAGAGAAGAAGCCACCATCGTCTCTGCCGTTGCTGCTCTGCTGCTAGAATTAGAGGTAAATTTTATTGAATTGTTCTTGTTAATTGTAAATTTCTAAAGATAATTTAACTTGAGTTATTTTAGGATTTATAAATTAAAGGGGTGTTTGGTACAAGATAATTAAGAAAGGGAATGGAATGAGCAAATTCCCTTACTTGTTGCTTATTTGACCGATTTATTCATTCTCTTTTCTCTTTTTACTTTATTACTTCCCCTAAAGTCCTCGACATTGATTCTCCACAACCCTAATAGTTTTCTATTTCCATTCTCCTTCTTGGTTCCAATACTTTTTTATAGTCTTTTCTTTTTTTCTCCTCTTTTTTCTTATTTTTTTTTATTTTTTAATTCTTTTTCTCTTTTTTTTCTACGTTGTTCTTTTTTTAC
>CATIWJ010212660.1:0-11415 GCA_949640765.1 Croton laevigatus | reverse complement strand
AAGCACTATCTGTATAATGATTATGGAGTAGATATGAATTCATGTATTTTATGTTTCATGGATATTGCAAACTCCATCTATTCGAATTCTATTAATGCAAATGACCATTTGATTCATGATTAATAGCTATGCTCAGTTTGTGGTTTGGGATAAACTCCTTGAATGTATCGCTTATTTTTATTAATCATATTTATGGCTTATGCCTTTCAGAAAAAAAATATTTTAATTATGTCTAAATCCATATGTTTCTAAATTGAATTCCAACCCCTGTAACTTTTATTTTTTATTCGGCATCTATACAACGTTTTCGCCTTCCACCTACTTGTTGAGTTTGTGTTTATCACTCATAAAAAAGAAATAAACAATTGAAAGAAATAAAAATAGATAACAAATTTTCATCTTTTAATTCAACAAATATAATTTTAGTCCACAATTAGTATACTTAATTGGAAAAAAAATAAATAGTGACAGTTTTTGGATGAATGAAATTTAAATAAATTTTATTTTATTTGTATTTGTAAAAAAAAAAAAAGTTTGCGTATCTTAATAATGAATAAGAAACAGTACTATCATTGTTTTTACAAAAGTAAAATAAAATAATTTTAGAAAATTAATAACTTGCATTTCTCATCCAACAAATAAAAAACATCCCTATTCAAACCACAAATTAAAGAGCTTTTGGCCACTTTCTTGTGTATATTTCAACTCAATATTTTACCTCTTTTTCATGGCAGCTTGGAGGCTGTGTAGTTCGGCTACATGCACGGGGCCACCAAGCCAGCCCAGGAGTAAGACTCTTCAATCTTTGCTTTTTTATTTGTTTCCACCAACATATACACCTAGGCCTCCACCAACTCCAAAACATAATGTGGGTGCCAAAGCTAGCCCAGAAGTAAGCCCAGGAGTTGGCCCTCGAACGAACTCAGATAGTATATAATATGGAACAACCAATATTTGAAGATGTCGTGATAACGCCTTTTTCTTTCAACCACTAACCAAAACAATTATGTAAAAGAATATATAACTAAGTAAAAGGTTCAGCTGGAGCTTGATTATTCAGGACTCAGTTTTGATAATTTGCACATAATCTCTCAAATTTGTAGTTTTTTTTTATCTTAAACCTGCAATTACTTTTATTTTAAAATGTTGAGGATGAGTGAATGCATGCACTAGGTTGAATCTGGAGAATATATATATATATATATATATATTAAAACTTAATTCAAGTTGAAAATTCTTTAAAAAAATATAATATAAGAAACATTTACTTATTTCCTATCAAAATAGGTATCTTATCTTAATTTTTTATTTAAAAATAAGTCTCGCTTTTATATTTTAACAAAAATAGAAAGTTTTTTTTTTCTTTTTTACTATGTATTGTAAAAAATATTTCATGTGCATAATAAATAATAATTTTAAAAAAAATTATAAATAACAAAACATTTAACTAAAAAAAAAAGTAAATTAGTATTTTTACATACTAAAAGTTTATAATTCTAACATAATAATTTTTTTTGTTAATAATAAAGAAAATATAAATGAGATGGGAATTAATTTTTTTTAAAAAACCAAATAATAAAGTAATCGAGAAGACTTATTTAGTCAATCTTCTTTTACTTTGCTTTTACAATCACTTTTTCATTAATTTTTTTTTTATTTGAGAAGATAAAACCAAGATAAGAAAAATTCTGATTTGCGAGTCAAGTTATGAACTCATAAGCTAAATTTGAGTTTGGTTCGTTTATTATTTAAACTCAAAAGTTTAGTTTAAGTTTGGCTTATTTATTTTTCAAACCAATTTTAAACCAACTTTTATCAAACCAAATTTTAAGTAGTACACAAGTTTACATCCGTAAGACTAATATAGTAAATATAAATAATTAAGTGAATAGAGAAACAGTTTCCAAACAAGAAATTAAATTTCAAATTAATGAGTGATGGATTTGGTGGAAAGTAATTGTTCGTTGAAATAATTATAGTCCTTTGTGGTCTATTCAAGGTTGCTGCGTAGTAAATGGCTCTTTCATCTTTCATTGTACCTTAGGATACAATAATGGCTCTTCCATCTTCCATCTTCCATTGTAGCTTAGGATAAAATATCTCTGCCATTTTCATGTACTTTTATTTATTTTATTATTTTTTTTTTATCGGCATAACATTGTTTATTAATTATAAATTAGATGTAGGAGATTACAAAATAATCTTTTTTTTTTCGCTTTTTTTTTTTGAGAAAGGATTTTATTTTATTTACTTTAATAATTGGTGGGCCAATAATGATTTTGATGAGTTGTTATTCATTTTAATTTCAGATAAATTCCTTGCATTTTTTTAATGCAAGCAAGACATCACGTGAATCACGTGAAACATACAAAGAAAAGGTACAATTATTGGTGGACAGAACTGACAAGTAATAAATGGAGAAGTAACTGTATCTGAAGACTTTTGCAAAGACTCCTCCCAACTCAATTAACGATTCAAAAGCATAACAAGAAGATTGTAATGGTAAGGGTTTTTTTTTTTTTTTTTTTTAAACAGAGGTTCTGAATTTAAGATTTATTTGATTTTTTTTTTCAATCTAAATTTTCTTTTCAATTTTTCTTTAAAGTAGAATATTTATTTTTAAAAAAAAAATTGTTAGGGTAAAGATGTGTGGTTCGCACTGCACGGTAATTTCCAAATATTTTATGAGAGACCTACACTTGACTATATTATGTGTAGGGCTGTAAATGAACCGAGCTGCTCCAGTGCTCGACTCATTAAATGCTCATTTAAGTTCGTTCCTCAGCTAAATGAGCCAAGCTCGTGTAATAAACGAGTCAAGCTCCAACATGCTCGCGAACAAACGAGCATGTTTGCAAGCTATATCGTTTATATGTAAACAAGCTCGAGCGCGTTAACAGGCTCGCGAACAGCTCGAACATGCTTATGAATGAGAACAAGCTCGCCAATAGGCTCGCAAACAGCTCTTAACGAGCTTTCGAGCTCAAGCGGCTTGAAAATTATCAAGCTCACGAGCCGAGCTTAAGCTTATACTAAAGCTCATCAAATAAATGAGTTGAGCTCGAACATGCTAGTATTCGGCTCGGCTGGGCTTGGCTCCTTTACAGCCCTAATTATGTGGCATTGAATGTAATTATACCAAAATATGAGGGCATTTTGAATATAGGGTTAGTAATTTATCTTTGCTCTTGTACCGTGAAAATCTATCGCCGCCTTAGGCTCTAGCAGCCTCCTGCCCCATATTAAAAGTTGCAATCCTAGTTGTTCGCCGTGGATTTTACCCCTCTGTAATTTTCCTTCACATGAGCTTGGTTTTGCCCCATCGTTTACCTGCTTTTTTTTTTAATTTATTTATTAAAATAATACTATTTCCGATTTCTCATTTCTTTACCTTGCCATTTTGGGGTGCGTTTTTAAATTATTTACATTTTTATTTATAATAAGTTTTATAATTGTTTATTATTAATTTTTTTTATTGATATTGGTAAAAAAGTAAGTTTTGTAAAGGGTTAGTAATTGTTTATTATTATTTATATATTAGTATTAGTGAAAAGTAGGTTTATATTGGTAGTGATGAAATAGTGAATGTAAAGAAATGAAATATCATCGTACTATAATAATATATAATTATTGCAAAATACATTACTTAAAAAATAAAACTTAGATTTAAAAAAAAAATCCTTATTATATATTATTTATTTAACAAAAGGACATAATCGTTGACAAAATAGTGGATGAAAATCAAAATAAAAAATAAAACTGTAATTTTCCCTAAATTAATTTATATTCTTTTGGTCAATGGCATGTAGAATTGTAAAATCAACCTTATAGCTTCAGCTCCCAAGTGTCGGAAAAATTATTAGTTTGATTTGACTTGCAAAATTTAAAGAAAGTCATTGTAAATTTGAGTGGTACCGAGTTAAATATTTTCAAATAAAATTGTGAAAATTTGTAATTAAAATTACATTTAAATGTAGCTATTTTTGAAGTATAAAAAATCAATTCACTAAAACAATTCTTATGAAATTGATCACTGCAACTTGTTTATAATCTTACGATATTGGATATGGATTTGGGCATTTTGCAATCGCAACTCAGGATGTGGGTCTATGACAAAAAGGCGCTATTTTGAAAATAAAATTGATAAAAGTAGGCTTAAATTGAAGCTATTTATGAAAATGGTGTAGTTGAGTATTTGAAATTACAAATTCGCTTCTACCCAAAGGGATTTGGTAGAGTAGAAACTGCAATGTAATTGTATTTTATTCAAAAATGAATATGCCCCCTGCGACAATAGATTTTATTAGAAAAAATTGAAACTATAAAATTGTGCCTCTACAAAAAGAATCTGTGCAAAATATTGGGGTAATTATTTTTATATTGAATTTGCTTCCGTATAAAGAGGATTTAATTAAAATTAAAGCGGTTTATTAAATCCCCCATGAGTGGAAGAGGATTTAGTGAAAATGATATTTGCGCTAAATCCTCTTCTCGTGGAAGAAGATTTAGTGCAAAATAAATTATTATTATTATGTCTCATTATGGAGTATTTGGATAAGTGGTTAAATAATAATTACTCTAAAAACTTTTCTATGGGAAGATGATTCAATGAAAATTCTTCACACTTATGAGAAAGTTAAATTTGTGAATTGTCATTTCAAAGTTTATATTCTTTCTTCTTACACTTCTTACAGAAAAAATTATATTAGTATATAAAAGAAGAAGAAGAGTATGAACAACAATATTTCAATTGCAGAAAGAGAGTTTTCTACCAAAGAAAAAAAGAGAGAAAAGTTGGTCTAACAATTTCATTTCGTAAAGAGTACTATATATGTGTGTGTGTGCAGAGACACAGTTTTGTATTTTCAAATTTTTTTTTTCAACAAATTTATTACCCACTGAGTAGATTCATTATTTAATGAAATATTATTATACTGCAATTTTCACTCTACCAAATCCCAAGTTATATTCAAATCCTCAACTACACCATCTTTATAAATAGTTCAATTTAAACTTAGTTTTGTCAATTATTTTTACAATAACTCTTTTTGTTATAAATCCGAGGGATGTTTACAAGCTAGTTTAACACATCCGTAACTAAGTATAATGGTGTGTTTGGCCATATCTTAATTAGAAAACATAACAATAAATTAGTTTGAATACAAAATATTAGTTCGATTTATATTCATAATCCAATTTTATTAATTCACAAAGATGGTTTTTAATTTAATATGAACACAATCTATCAATATTAAAGTTATTATTGAATGGTTAACCAAATATTTTATTCTACTAATATTTGGAATATAAGAAAAGAAACGAATAAAAAAACTCAAATTATATTCCATCAAGGAATCCTACTTTAATTCTTATTTATAATTATTTACTAAAATTTACATTAAATTTTTATCATATTTAAATGAATACTATTAATTATTTCATAGAAAATATAAGTACATTTCGTTATAAAAATATATAAATAAATTTAGAGTTAACGATAAATGCAATAATAGAATTAAAGATTCTGAAACATTAACAATTCATACTTAAATTTTTGCTTGAGGTGACGAAACTGTACTATCTACACTTGGAGATTGCCTTATCGGCTTGGGTGTAGAGTATTGGAGTAGGTTAAGTTCTTCCTATATTTATATAAATAAAAAAATTATTTTCTAATAAAAAAAATTTTCTACACCGTCACACAGTGGTATTCATAACCATAAATCGACACTTCTTTATTCTATAAACAGGTTTGATGACAAAAAAAAAATAAATAAATAAATAAACAAAAATTTTTCACCATTGTCTTTTTTATACAAGAAAAGAACTAAACTTCCATTAGAGAGAACCAAACTCCTAAAAAAAAAGATTTGACAACACTCACCTAAAAAAAAAAAGTATAGAAACTCATATTAAAAAAACATTAATAAATAAATAAATAAAACATCTTACCTATCAAAAATTTTAATAGATCTTCAATTATTTTCTACAGAAATAAACAAAAATTTAATAGATCACAACCATATTGGTATGACAAAAAATTCACAATCACAATTTTTACTTAAACTAAACTTTAAAATTAAATAGTTTTTATTTCAATTTATATTAAATTAAAAAATTTATAAATTTTAAAAATAATAAATAAATAAAATCAGAAAAATACAATTAATGCTAATTATATATTTATTTTTTCAATCTTGAAAATTAAATATTTATATATTTAATAAATAAAAATTTCTATAAATACTACAAAATTAAATAATGATTATGTCAAGAAAATATAGTATATATAAATATGAGAATAAGTGGAAATTAAGTGGAAATTATTCTAGGAGCAAGTATCAGCCCAGTTGGTTAAGGTGCTGAACTTCTCTCGGCACAGCTCGGGTTCGACTCCTACTTTCCCCCTCCCTTTAGATTAGTGATGACATAGCTCACAATAGGTCAACCCCAAGCAACCATGGTTGCTGAAGGATCTGGTAGAGGTTGTCCATCGCAATGTATCTTAGACATCGTTTGGACTAAGGAGGGGTCGTCCAGAATTTTTGCAGACTTCAGCTAAAGGGTATCGTCTTTGGAACCATGTCATCTTTGTAAAAGCATCGTCCTACGGAGGGGTCGTACAGCGACCTAGAGATCGGATCACCAGCCTTTTACCCAGATGGATTCCATATTATTTGCAGTGTCCTACCAGGATAAGGATTATAGCCTGGCAGTGGAAAATATATCACTGCCTTCTCCTATCTTTTAGAGATAGTCTGTGAGTTATCTCATATAAATACCCTTAGGGTTTTCTAAGTAAAGGTATTGAATTTATTCTCTTCTACTTAATTCTTATAATCTCCGTTTACCAATTACTGACTTAAGCATCGAAGTGTTTGCCACATGCGTTGATTGCAAGCTTGCTTGTTCCTGAAGATTCGGTTTCCTTGCACCCAATCAGTGGTCCATAACTTGTCTTGGGTCCTCTAATTTGACCGTAAGACATCAATTAGGATAGATTTAGGGATGCCTATATATATATATATATATATATATATATATATATATATATATATAAAGTGGAAATTGTTCTTAATTGCCTAAAGTATCCTCACAATTATTTAGTTCACAATGGAGTTACATACATCCATTGACTCTGAGTTACTCGAGGCTGCATCAAAAGGCGCATTTGACAAGTTCCAGCATTATCCACACCCATGATCAACTACTTACTCCAACCAAAAACACAATTTTGCACATCTATCTTAATACTTCAAGCGAAAGATCCTCAAATTTTATATAAAAAAAGAAAAGGTACTTCGCTTGTGTCCCTCACTGTTACAACAGACCAACAATAATAGCGATACCCCTTTGCATATTGCAACAAGGCGCGGCCATTTTGATGCAGGAAAAGTTCTTATTAATTTTGCGAAACCCACTCAAGCTGAGGAAGATTTAGAGAGTAGAGGAGAAGAGGGGGCAATGAGGCTGATGCTGAGAATGGAAAACAAGAACAAAGACACGGCTTTGCATGAGCCTGCCGATGCTCCAGTTATCGAAGTGATGATAATGATTGCATAAGACTCACATTTTCCACATTCTCAATTTAGATTTTGTTTAAAGGAATTGATAATGTTTGCATAATGTACTATGTTTCAGATTTTTAATTTTCTTTTGAATTTTGGATGAAGGAGAAGACACAACGTTAATTTTTGAATTTTTAGAACTAAATAAATGGAGTTAATTTGGTAAATTGATACGTAATTAACGGAAAATAATATATATTTTAATGAAATGACAAAAATGTATAACAGAATCAAAATATAAAGACAAAAAATTGTCTATTTTTAAAAGGAGGAGTAAAAATGTACATTTGACTAAATATTAAGGATAATTTTATAATTTTCCCCTATTTTCTTTTAGCTCCACAGAAAGGCCCTCTTTCGAATTCGTGGATATGCTAGGAATCTTTGATAAAAGCCACAAGTTTCCAACTCACTTATGGACTTAAAATGAAAACGCTGCACTGAAAGAAAGTAGATGAAGAGAATTAATTTTACCACGGGTGTTCATTGATGATAACAGCATTATGATGACAACTCTCTTAATGACTTAGAATTAAATGAATTAGTCAATGATGGCAACAGCATTATGATGGTTGTCATATAGGTGAGGTGAAGGTTTCAGATTCTGCAAACAAATAACAATGGAGTTACATACATCCATTGACTCTGAGTTACACGAGGCTGCCTCAGAAGGCATATTTGACAAGTTGCAGCCACACCCACTTGATCAACTCCTTACTACAACCAAAAACACAATTTTGCACATCTATCTTACTACTACTAAAAGCAGATCCTCTGATTTTATAAAAAAGGTACTTGACTTGTGTCCCTCACTGTTACAACAGACCAACAACAATGGTGATACCCCTTTGCATATTGCAGCAAGGTACGGTCATATTGATGCAGCAAAAACTCTTATCAATTATGCTCAAGTTAAGGAAGATTTAGAGAGCAGAGGAGAAAAGAAGTCAGTGAGGTTGATGCTGAGAATGGCAAACAAGAACAAAGACACAGCTTTGCATGAGGCTGCCCGAAGCTGGAGTATTCCAGGTGGTGATATTGTGACAGAAATATTGGCCAATGAAGATGCTATCTACACGTATTCGCCTAATGCCCAAGAAAAACCTCCACTTTACTTGGCTTTTGAATCATTATATTCACGTGGAAAAGTTAGTGCAATCCTCAACTCCTGCAATCCAATCAATTACAGTGGCCCTAATGGCAAAACAGCTTTGCACGCCGCAGCTTTGCTCCCCTCATCTTTGTGTAAGTTAATAGAAAATAATAATCTACTTTACTTTATTTTATATTTTGTATTTCACTAGAAAATCCTAAGTAATGCATAGACCAAACAAACCCCTTCTCGACTTGCTTCACTACTATTCTTTTACACATGAAAAATGATTATTTGTTAATAAATTAGTTATTTTATTTTAAAAAAATTAATAGAAAGTACAGAAAATTTATGGTACACTCTAGTTCAAATTGATTTTTAATATTAAATTAAAATAATATACATAATTTTATTTTATTTGTTTTTTGCAATTACTGTTATTCTAGTGTACAAAAAAAAATTAAGTATAAAATTAAACCACTATGCTCAAGATTGCAATATAAATAGTGTATAATTAGTTATATAGACTGATAGATGGCTTCTTATACAATTATTATTTGGTAATTTCTTTTATTATGTGTATATTTACTTTTTATAGATCAACTTATATGTATTTTTTTTTATCAGGGGCGGAGGAGGTTATAGGGAAACTTATAGAGAAAAGGGGTAGTTTGGCAAGAGAAGCAGATGAAAATGGATGGACTCCACTTCACTATGCTGCATATGCAGGGTATGAGAAAGAGGTGGAAATTTTGCTAGATAAAGATAAATCTGCAGCCTATATTGGTGACAAAGACAGGAACATGACAGCTCTTCATATTGCCGCTTTTAGAGGTCACAAAGCCATAACCAATAAAATCATATCTAAATGTGTGGACTGTTGCGAATTGGTTGACAGAAAAGGAAGGAATGTTCTTCACTATGCTGTTATTAGCAGGCGTGATGGAGTACTAAAAGTAATCCTCAATAATCCATCCTTGTTGTACCTCATGGAAGGGAAAGATGAGTTAGGATACACACCAATGCAGCTATATTGCGATTCTCGCAATGGAGTGCTACCTTCTCACATTTTACCTCATACGATTTGGTCTGATCATTGGCAATATTGGGCGTTTTGGGATGTTTTAACCTCTGAAAAGAAGGTAAAAATTATCTGACTCAAATAATATTTTTCAATTGACATCATTAATTTCTCAATGATAACTTCTGATTGCAGAATGATTGTTTCGAATGGATGGAAGATCTTGGTGATGGGCCATTTGGTAAGAATCGCATTATAAAAAAAATTTCCAAAAATATTTCGCCAGAAAAAGAAATTCCTAAACTAGAAAAAGCAAAAGATTCTCATCTAGTAGCAGCGGCATTGATAGCGACTGTAACATTTGCAGCCGCGTTCACCTTACCGGGAGGTTACATAAATGATGGAAATGATGCAGGAACTCCAATCCTAAATAGAAATTCAGCTTTTAAAGCATTTGTAGTATGGGATGCCATAGCAATAGTTTTATCTACTGCTTCTGTGTTTATCCATTTTATAATGGTATTAGTAGGGTACAAATATCGGTACATATGGTTAATTAAATTTGCATTATGGTTTATTGTGGGAGGTATGGTAGCAATGGTAATTGCATTTGTTACCGGCATTTACCCAGTTTTATCGCATTCATCAGGACTCACAGTTGCCACTTGTGTAATTGGCTTCAGCTTCGTCATCTTTGCTTTGTATACTGTCTTTAAGCTAGCATGGGAGTACTATTTACAAAAGAAAGTTGACAAAGGCACTGTCATTTTTGAAGGTGTGTTGCCGGACATTGGTACACCATTACACATCTTATTTTCTAGAGAGCAGAGGAGAAAATTTAGATCCATGTGTAAGTACACATTTGTTATCTACTATATTTTATTTAATTCGCCACTATGGAATGTATGACCTAAACCAGGTACCGAAAGTTAAATCAACTAAAATACTTGGTTTGTGATGTCCATTCTATCGCGCTTTTATTTAAAATATAATAATTCAGTTTTGATTAACCTCAACTTTTTTGTGGGTTTAGTCGAGAGGGATTGGAAGGAGAGGAGGATCCCGCATTTCATCAACCGCAAGATTTGAAGGGTTATAATATTATCATTATCATTGTAATGGCTTGGATTACCATATTTATATTTTGTAGAATCATTATTTTTATTTTGACTCACTTGTACGTGCTCAATTATCTTGCTTTAATAATAGTTGAAAATAAATGATAAAAGTGTTTCTTTAAATGTAAAAATCAATAAGTGTTTCTTTCAATTTATAAATAGTTAAAATTATTAAACAAATTTAGTGGGATGGTGATAGTTGCACATAAGAGTTATAGCTAAAAAGTACCTTGGTATTTTATTTACTTAAACTTTCACTTAAGTTGTTAAAAATTTTTCTCAAAAGAAAAAAAGAATTGTTAAAAATAAGTAGATATTTTCTATTTATTTTCAATTTTCTTATAAGTTAAATATAAACTTTCAAAAATAGTTCAGCTTCCTACTTATAAGTTTAAATATTTATTATAAGGTAGTTTCATCAATGATAAGGATACTGATATTCCTAAGAATAAGGATGCTGATATTTCTCAAACGTAGTATAAAGCTGTTGTAACAAATATTTATTCAGTAGTATTAGTCAAAGTCTTATCACCTATTTCTACTCATAGTTAGGTTTATTCTTCCACTACTGTATCTATAAATTGTATCACAATTACTGAATATACGTGTATCTTC
>CATIWJ010212645.1:0-17616 GCA_949640765.1 Croton laevigatus | reverse complement strand
TGTCTTCTTCTTCTACTATGGATTCAAATCAGCAATAATTAATAAATAAGAAAGCAAACCTTCTGCGTTTTATGTTCCATTTGGTGGCTTTTGTTCCGGAAATAATTTTCATGTTTTGGCTTCCGTTCTATTCTTCCGTTTGGCGTTTTATTTTTGGTAATTATAATAACATATTATAATATATAAAAAATATTAAAACATAACAGTTAATCATAGAAGAGATATTGTAGAATATATGCATTGGAGAGCTTTGCTAATTTTTAGATGGGTATTTCTCAACAATTGTCCACGTAAAATCTAACACTTTCTATTTCTTATGCCATGTCAGCTTCAATTCACAATAGCTTGGAAATGCTCTAATATACTACCAAAATCTTACTTTAGTCTCAATGCTTTCCTTTAATGACGTTGCTTCAAGTTCAACCTGCAATAAATATTGAATTTAATGAGATCAATAGCAAAACAAAATTAATAATGTTGTAGTGAAAAATTAAACATACACTGCTTTTTTTTTTCCCTTTATTTAATTTTTACTATTATTATCTGGAAAATTTATTTATTTATTATGGTTACAATATTGGGTTTGAGACAATTTTTGTTCGCGTTGGGTTGCTCAAGAAAGCACTGTTGAGGATTCAAACTCACGACTTACCTTGTCTGATTCGTTGTAGTGGATATTTCAAGGTGTGAAGATAATTCCACTGTTGGTTAAAAATGAAAAAAATTAAAGAACTTATGATAAGAAAGGTAATCCTTTTTGGTAGATAGTTTTTCACTCATTTTTTCTTTATTTTTGGCTGAATTTTGTAATTATTTATGATCAGGTTAGGTGTGGGTAGGTTTTAGCTGTTAGTAATTAATAAATATGAACATTAATTAATTAAACATTTATTGATTAATTAATACATAAATTTTTAATGCAATAATCGACAAGTTCTTGGGTTGACTCCATGAAACGATTGCTAAGGAAGTTGAGTTCTAGAAGATTCCCTACTGCTTCTAAGTGGGGGTCAGTTACTGAACTGAGTAGTGGTCGAGAATTGAGATGATATGTGATGGCAGTTACAGAAAGTGATCAGTTACTGTGCTAAAGATGTGAGTTTATCTCTGAGATATAGTAGAAAGTTATTGAAGACATGTTGTGTACTTAACACACAAGTTACTTATAAGATTCAACTATAAATAGAAGTTCAAAAGACATAGAGTACCCCATCCAATCCAATCAAATCAAATCCACAATAGACAAATAGTCAAACACAAACTCAAATATTGAGTAAACAATTCTCTTCATCCAATCCTGAAAAAGCTATTCCATTTTATTGTAATTCAATATATATTGTCGATTATGTCCAAGATATGTTGATTTTGTGTATATGATATTTAATTATTTGGTTGATCTTGTCCTGAGTAGTTGAATCTGAAATCTACTTTCTACTTTGTCGATCTGACCAAAGTAGTTAAAGCACAAAAAATACACTCATTTTTCTTGTCGATTATGCCCAAGGAAGTACAGTCATCCTCCAATCAATACCTTTGTGTTGATTTTGACGACAAGTATGATCTCCAAACTTGTCATATTATCTTCGTAAATCTATCCAAGAAAACTTGTCACTTACCACTTCCACAAACATTTCAACCATTCAATACATTTCCATTGATTCCATCCAAAAAGATATTTCCCACACTTGTCACTTTATTTTCGCTGATTCCGTCATGGTTAGCTTGACATTTTCATTCAATTCCAAACTTGTTCGATCAGTTGTCTTTGTTGATTTTATCTGGGATAATTTAACATTTACATAACTCAAAAGCTAGCCTTTGAGTAGTAACATTACTAGCAAAATATTTATTGTGAACTCATACCCACAATTCAATAGTCAGCTTCTGAGTGCACACCTAATAATTGGTGTAATACACACACATAACACATTAGCAATTATCCTAAACTGTCGGTTAGCTAATTGATTTGCTTTTGATCTCCAAATGAAAAAAAAAAGTTTTTAACATTCTACAATAAAAATTAAAAAATTGTCACTGAATACAATTGCAAAAGATACAAACGAAATCAACGCTTAAAATAAGAAAATGGAATAAAGAGAGTAAGAAAAAGGATTCCCAAAGATTATTGTGAATTAACTTATGCATTGAAGTAAACAATGAATTTTTAAAAGAGGTTTAGTAGATAAGTAGATATGGAAATAAATATAAAAGAAGGGTGGGAGTGGAGCAGAAGGAATAGTGGTGGAGATGGAGTAATTGGAAGAAGCAAATGCCTAATAAGAGCATTACCGTTGAAGACGTGAAAGGAGAAAGTGGGAATTTGCTTTGCTACGGATTCATCATTGCACTGTTTGTCGTTTTTGGAAGACCCACTTCCTCTCATAGTGGACGACTCCATTTTTTTTTTATCACTTCTGTCTACTCCTACTTGCTTCCAGTTTGTATTTGTATGTATGTATTGTTTCCACCAATATTATTAATATTTTATATATTCAACCTATATTTCTCAGGTAAGAGTTTCAAATCGTCTTTTAAATTTAAATGGATACATTTATATTAAATTTAAATAGTCTTTTGCACCATCTGTTCATTGTTCAGTTTTTCCTAAAACCTGAATGAGCCGCTCTCTCTACAGTTATGGTTCAGTTCATCGATGGTCCAGTTTGCGATTAAACCCCGCCTCTGTCCGCCCCTAGCCTAACAAGTAACATCAACTTTGATGTTGTTAAAACGTAAAGTTTTTTCCCCCTTTGAACGGAGTGTGTTTGAATGTTGGGTCCAAAGAAATGTAAAATTAGGCCATATTGAAAGAGAAAGAAGTAGACGGCATAAAATGAGTAGACATCCATGTTCTCTTTAGTAAGGATTGAGGAAATCTTGAGTGGCCTATGAGAAAGCAATAACCATTAGTACCTAATCCTAACAGCAATTGTGAGGTCCAGGAAACACTATTATTAATTAATAAAATACCACAATGTGTAAATAAATAAAAATTTGAGACAAATTGAAAATAACCTTTTGTGCTTTTCGATTCCTAGGCCCCCACGAATATTGTCTTAATCAAATTTGTTAATGTTACTTCCATTTCAAGGCACTTTTGCTGTGTAAAGGTAGCAAAATTTTAATACTTAATTCAAAATTAGGTATTATAATTTAAAGAATTTAATTTCAATCTTATGATGACATGATTTCCAGGATGTGATTGGGAATTATATAAAGTTAAGCCACTTAATTTATCAATTAATTCTTTGCATTTTTTATTTATTATTAGAAATTTTATAATTTTGTTCTTGATATTTGATAAATATTATTATTTAGTCACTTTTTTTTGGATATAATTACTCTACTCTTATGTTTCTGACTTTTGGCACTATTACACTATTTCTTTATTTCATTCAATTTTTTAGGAATATTCCGTAAGATCCGTGGAATATTTTTGAATAATTTAATGGAATATTTCAAAAATATTTTGAAAAATGGACTTTATTATGTTTTAGCTCTTCAACTTTTATTTTGTTAAAATAAAGTTCTAATTTTGGTAAGATTAACTATATAAGTGCAGAAACACTAATTGGCTTATACTAAAATCACATCTCATTAAATTATAGCACCCTCACCTCACCATGTGCAATTACATTTCTAACATATTCATATTTTTTATGGTAGTAATAAAATTTTAATAAGATACCAAATAATTTATAAACCTCTCTAATTTGTTAAAATTACTAATTCATCTATAGATTTTTAATTTTTTTTATTAAATTCAATAATTGATCTCTGTAGGTGGCTTAAATTGGACTAACACAATCATCAAATTTTTTCTAAACTAATCTAGATTAAATTTTGATTTAGTCTCTGGGTTTCGAGTATATTAGACATTTTAGTCCATTTATTTTGAATATTATATTTTTTAGTCCATATGTTTTGTTACCGTTAAACAATTTAGTCTTTCTATCAAAAAAAAAAAAAGTTAAATTATCAAACTGAACTTTGCCAAAAGAATTAAACTGAATATTTTCACAAAGACCAAGCGTGAAATTGTCCAAACTCAAAACCCAACTTTCATTTTCGGCGATAAACGGAGCAAGTAAGTATACTAAATCGAAGCTCTAGGTATGAGGATTCATAATACAAATATAAACTTGTTCAATCACCATGATTATCGCCAAAGATGTGTGTTAAAATTACTTCTATCCTAATGAGGAACTCAAATTGAATCAAGCTCTAGATCTTAATGGATATATATATATATATATATATACAATTGATTTAATTTGACTTGAGCCAAGAACAAAATCATCAATTGTCAATAATCATGGTGATTGAACAAGATAATGAAAATATGAAGGGGTGATTTTTTTTTTTTTTTTTGTGCATTTAGAATTAAAAAGGCTACTTTGCTTGTGTCTGTTTCTAAATTTGCTGGACATTAATCAAGTAACCCTAATTATAGTAATAATTAATTATTAAATATAAAGAGATATTGTTTCTGAATTAAGATTAATAATTTAAACATAGCTCCACTTTAATGGTGCGAACATGAATGCAAAGCAGGGCATATTGAACTTTATGGCTGTATGGCGTTGTACTCTTGTGCCTAAGAATTTGTTTGACCTGGCATTCCACTCTCTATAAATTACAAAGCATTGATAGAGATAGGAGTGCGAAAATAAATATTAACAAATAGTAACATATAATATTAAAAATTGTCATCTCATATTATAAAAATGTACATCTCAAAGGAAGAAAATATTTTTAATTTTAGAGATGTCAATTTGGAAGCTACACTTGACATCACATTCCAAAAGAAAGACTTACATTATTATCAGTGAAAGGGATTAGTGGTTCTTAATTACAAGTCTTTTAATTAAAGAATGAATTTACGAGGAAAAGCAGGAGACAAACATGGAAGTAGGTAAAGTATAATGGACATATCACTTAATTATAAACACACTAATCTAATAAATAACAGTAGTGGAGGCAGATATATAATTATGTTTAAGTAAAATTAATTTTGGATTAATTGTACTTTGTTGGCCTACACAATCGAATCCAATAATCATAATCATGGTGTGCATTTTTCATTGTCTCTTCTATAAGTTGACCTCCAAATTTTGACTCTGGCAGTGTTAAATTTCAATTATTATCATTACTACCATTCACTCAAATTGTATACGTCACTTTTAGCTTTAATATTAACTTTCCAGCTTATTCTTTCACAATTTTTTTCGGGAGAAGTGAGAATATGTTATCATGAATGAAACCATAAGTTACGGAGCTACAATTCTACAGAAGTGCTAATATTATATAGTAATAATAAAGATAAATCAGGAGGAGGTTCCTCCAAAACATGTAAACCAATGGATAAATTGACAAGCTAATCCACTGCTTTGTTTGGTTCTCTGTAAACATGCCTGATTTCCACGTTCCAAAGATTTAATCATTAATATTTTCAAGTGATCACTGAAATATGTTCTCTTACAAATTATACCAACCCACTCATTGGAATTAGTAAATCAAAAAGAAAAAATTCAAATTTATTATTGCTATGATTCGCATATATAATTTTTTGTTCGCATAAGAATGTATAATGATTCAATATGATTTAGTGATTAATTAATTAAGAACACTTATAGCCTACAAATTTTGTTGTGTCTTTCCTATCAGTGGCTTCATTTTTATATTTTACTATAATTTTATTTATTAATTTTTTTTAAAATAAAGTTACAACTGGAAGAGAGGAATATGGAGTTTGAACGCAAGACCTACAAGCCTTGGACAATACACTCTTACCAATCTGCAGCACTCAATGACAATTTGCGCCAAGGTTCAACTTTTTGGTCTTTTTTGGTGGCTATCTATCTATGGTCTGCATTTTGATACTCAAGTTTTTCAATAAACATTATAATATTAATTTTATCCATATTCAAGAAGAATAAATTCCCCTTCCAAATAAACAAAACAACTCAACTAATAAAATATAAATAAAACAATCTAACATCTGAATACAATATAACAAATTAAAAGCTCTCTTAAAAGAGAAAAAATCTTAAAGGATGATAACTCAATCTAAAATCTTGTCCAAATAGACACATATTTAGATTTTATTTCGAATAAATATAACAAATTAAATAAAATAATAAAAAACGAACAAAAAATAAAAACGAGTAGCTACCTAAAAAAAATAGAAAGAGCGACAAGGATTTAGAGAGAGAACTGAAAAAAAATAGTAAAAAAGAAAAAATTTAAAGTATAATTTGAATATTAATCCAAGCATAAAGCTTATCAAGATTTGATACTAAAAATGTGAGAGTTGACGAATTAGGGTGTAGCATGTTCGTTATCCTACTTAACACAAAAGTTATAGGATTTTGAATTCGATTTCTACAAATCACATTATGAGTGTCTATTAACGTGCATAAGTGACCTCTTTTATATTAAAAAATAAATAAAATGCAAGTCATAATATTCTCCAACTAAGATATGGAGTAATCTACTTTACCAAATTATAGTTAAATTAAGAAAAAAAAAGGGGGTAAAGATACACACAATCAACTCCACGAGTCATCAGTCCAAATAAACTTAATAATGGATCTTGAATATGAAAGGTGTCGTCTTCTTCCATTGGAGCTCATATAATTATAATAATTAATTTAGATTTAGAATAATCAATCGATGGGCAAATCTAATTGATTGACTAAAGTCATTAAATGGAAGCACAGTTTAGATTATCTGCCATGAAATGTGGATGAGTGAGATTAGATGGTGTATTAATTATATTTTCTAATCAAGTGCTTAATAGTTTAAAACCCCATATAATATAGTTATAATGCCATCGTCATGGTATCGCAATGTTTAGGTCATGTGTCTTCAAATATAAGGTACATTACTAAAGTAGCTGATTTGATTTGATCTTAGTTTCACATGAAATGTGGATGAATGAGATTAGATTGTGTATTAATTATATTTTCTAATAAAGTGCTTAATAGTTTAAAACCATATACTAGTATAATACAGTTATAATGCCGTCGTCATGGTATCGCGATGTTTAGGTCATGTCGTCTTCAAACCTAAGGTACATGTAGCTGATTTGATCTTTGTTTCAGATTATCTGCCATGCAATGTGGATGAATGAGATTAGATTGTGTATTAATTATACTTTCTAATCAAGTCAAGTGCTTAATAGTTTAAAACCATATACTAGTATAATATAGTTATAATGCCATCGTCATGGTATCGCAATGTTTAGGTCATTGCATCTTCAAATCTAAGGTACATTATTAGTGTAGCTGATTTGATCTTTGTTTGAAGGAGGTTATTAATAATTTTGATCTTTGTTTGAAGGAGGTTATTAATAATTTTAATCTTTGTTTAAAGGACACCCATATCAAATGAAAATACTGTTTATAACCCATTACTATATATTTGTTATAAGAAATTACTTTACTTTCTTATTCACAGAAAGTAAATTCTGCTATTCAACATAAGCACAAAATTAAGTTGATTTTTTTTTTTTTAAACTCCATTATAAGAATATTAAAAAGAAATTTATAAATAATTTAGAGCTTGATTCAAAAAATGAAATTTTCTCCATTTCTCTAAGTAAATCAAACCAAAGAAGTAATTGTTAATATATTATGAGATAAGAGCAGGAGTTTAGGGGTGGTGCAGAGTGGATACAGTGGGTGCTAAGTTTATTCAAAAAGTGATTGCATGATTATCCTTTTCAGTCTAATCAACACCAACAAAACGAGATTAATTGTTTCCTAATTCTTGTCTGTCTCAGTTCAAACTTCAACTAAGTTGATAAGCATCGAAAATTGAACAGTGTTAAAATTCTATAAAGCTCTAAATATAGTTTTTGTATTTGTATGCGGTGGCAATGGCATTAAAATAGTTTAAGCACTCCGAGTCTTGGAGATAAGATTGGGTGATTGGACTCAACTTTACCAGTGACCACTTATAGAATTTAGGATATAGTCTTTCTAGATTAGGGTTTGAAGACTAGGGTAATATGAGTGGAATTTTTATTAGGGTTTGAAGACTAGGGTAATACGAGTGGAATTTTCTTCAATAAATATATACCACTAATGGATCGATAATAGTTAGTGTGGCTATACAGTATTATGCGGTAGCTTTTTCCTTTACATCAAATTGGTGTTAATAAAATAGTTGATAAGAATCGAATTTTGAGATCTTCACATATTGCTATTTTTATGAAAAATAGGGTAATCTATGATGCCATTTTGATTGATAATATGGGAGGAATTTTCGTTTGCACAAAGTGATAAATCTATCGCGATTTTTTATAATTTATTTTAATCAATGAATATTTTTTATATATAAAAAAGAAAAATAATAAATTTAGTGTCTGAACTTTTTAAATTTTAATAATTTGATATCTCGACTTTTTTAGAACAATTTAACGTTGTACTTTTCATAATTTGATAATTTGATGTTTCGATTTTATTTTTTTACAATCTAGTATCTGGCTTATTTAAAAATGCATAATCTAGTTATTTTAACACATATGATATTCTAGGTGTTATAAGATTGTCTGAATCGATGATATGAACCAATTATTTATTGTCATTTGGCATTTATGTGGCATTCACGCGGCAAATTTTTCACGTCATATTAACAAATTTGTTATTTCCCAAATTTCCATTTCTTTTCTTTCCTCAAATCGAATCAACCTATCCTTGCTCCACCAACCATCAGAGCCTTACCAAGCCACCACCCAATCAGGAAACCAACAACCAATTTCTCTAGCGAGCAAAGAGGTTGAGTTGGTTCAGTATTAAAAAGAGAATGACAAAAAATAAATGGCAATTTGAAAAATAGTAAATTTATTATTCTGTTGTGACACAGTTGACTCATAAGTGTTGCATCAAACGACAAATGACAATAAACAATTAGGTCGTATAAACTAAAAATATTTTGTATATAGTTTTGTTATTTAAAAAAAAAATGGACTCAAAAAAATTCTCAGCCTATTAAATTGGTCAACTTTTGAGAAATAATTAGAAGCTCCATTATTCCATAAAAACCACAACCAACAAAAAAAAAAAAAGAAAGTAGAATTCATGTGCAAGAAACTCTGTTACCATACCAAACGACCAACACCCACTCCTGGATTTTCAGCTTTTCACATCAAGATTTGATTTTAAAAATAATTAATAAAATGGAGGTTGATTGAATTTTTTTCCTCCATTAACTAAACGGTAATAAAAATTAATAATTTAAGGTTGATTGATTGATATTAACGGTAACAGAAATTAATAATTCGAGATTGATTGATTGATATCTCAAGAATTCCCATTTTCAAATGTTATTTAGTTTGGTGAACCAATCTCTGCGTTTGCTTATGTTGTTCAACTTCAAGTGTGTGTGTTTTCGATTGAGTCTGAGAGCATTTATTTCATGCGTCTATGTTTAAAATTTTGATTAAATGTCTCTTAATATTTTTTCTATGTAATCTTTATGCTAATTTTTTCATCTATTTTTGGGCTTTTTTAGAGCATTTTCATGTGACAATAAAACAATGGTTTATATTTAAAATTCTGTTTATATTTATATTTATATTTATTTAAAAATTATTTATGTATATGTTTATTTCTATTTAAAAATATTTATGTTTGTTTGAAAAATATTTATATTCAATTAAAAATTGTTTATATATATGTTTATGTGTTTACTATTATTTAGCAATATTTATATGTTGTTTATTATTGTTTTTTATTTGTTTACTCTATAAATATTTTTGTTGTAAATGTGTTTACATTTATCATCAAACTAATCAACCACTTATATGATAATGATTCAAGTTTATATGTGTTTAAAATTTATTTATGTATGTTTATGTTTACTTTAAAACTATTTATATTTGTTTAAAGATTGTTTATCTTTGTTTACGCATGTTTGAAACTTATTTATGTCAGTTTATATTTATTTAAAACTTGTTTATTTCTGTTTGAACAATAGTTTGTCAAATTTTACCATTATTTGAATTTGTTTAACTGTTTTGTACATTCTTATGTGCTAGTGGTATTCAAGATATTTCAAACTAACCAACTTCTCATTATTTGCTATTTCTTTACTTGGATTCTTTAACTTTTGCTTCTCCAACCTAACTTCAACACTTAGCAAACACTTAATTAAAATATCATTAGGGTATAACAAAGTGAAAATGATTATTCAAAATTCAAAATGAGGAGATGACATTTGCACAACAAATTGTAAAATAGGACACATTTTTATGTATTGGCCTTTTTTTTTTTTGGCACTTGTTTTCAATGCTTTATATTATTTTTAAATTGTTTGCTCTTATTTATTTGTTTTATTTACTTTTTTATATATTTGTTTGTAATTTATTTAATTTTTTTTTCAATAACATTTTTTGTTTCCGGTAAAAAAAAAATTTCTCTTTGTTGCAAAATCAAAACTTTACTATGGATAAAAACTTACATTCGAACTCATTTCAAATATATAAATAATTAGGTTCCCTATTTATATCTGTTTATGACTGTTTAAAAGTTATTTGTGTTTGTTTATGTCTACTTAAAAGTTGTTTACATTAATATTGTTTAAAACTTTTTTTATGTATATTTATGTTTGTTTAAGAATCGTTTATGACTAATTATGTAATTGCTTATTACATTTATTAAAATAATTAGTCATATGTTATATATAATTTTTTTTTATTGTCATCTGTTGTATATAATTAATTATACTTTTACTTTTACTTTTAATCAGTAATTTTTAAATATATATTCTCAATAACTAACAAAAAAAGAAAAACCCCTATGTCATTATTCAATCCCCAATTTTTTTTAATAAAAAAATTGCAACTAGAATTTTATATAATTTAATTTTAATTGTTCTGAAAAAAAAAAAGATTAATGATTGAATGAAAATTGGTGTTAAAGTATAACAAATTTGGGAAACGGAACTCAAATGAGTCCACGCATGGACCATTTTGAAGACTCTAAAAGGTAGATCCCACCACATGCTTTATTGTAAAGAGAGCGACTAGACCCCAAACTTTTTTTAACATGACATACACAAATAAATCCAACTTTTCAAGGCCCGCTTATTAAAAGAAAAAGGACACTTTATCATGGCTACCTACCTGAATGTGGTTACCGTTTCAATCAGACATGCGTAAAATGGATAAAACTCGTCTCTCAAATAAATGGATTTCCCAAAAAAAAGTCCACATAAATTTGCAATCCGACCCATTTTTGGATATCCATTAGGACTTGTCGGAAAAGGTGATGGTGATTGATGCATATTCAAGTGATATATATATATATATATATTCAAACAATAACTCTTCTTATATATGGTATATATGGCGTATATGGTACCTATATATGTTATCCAAAAAGCACCTCTTCTTCTTCTTCTTCTTTAAAACAAGCAAACTTTAATTGTCGCTAACCATTGCATGGCTGAAACTTTCTCCTCCAAAATCCCCATCACCTCTTATTATCCTTCTTTTCCAGAACAAACAAACCCTAACTGCCACTCTAAATCTTGCAAACCCAAAGCTCTCTCTTCTTTTTTTTATTGATGGTGATAGAGACATTGGTGACTAGTGACTGGCGGTAAGAATAATAAGAACGAAGGAAAAGAAGAATATGAAAGGAAATGAAAAGATATGATTAACTTTAGAAAAAGGTATAATTATAATATGACCATTGAAAATGTAATTAGTTTAAATAATAAAACTAAAGACTATTTACCAAAATCAAATTTTAAAATGTGTTATTCACTATCGGTCTGTCATTTCCTTATTAACAAAATTGTATTATCGCCCATAAGTTCCTAAATTTAATTATGAAAAAAAAGCTCTCCTAAATTTAATGAAGACTAATTGTCCAATTTGCCCCTGAATTTGCAGAGAATTGACAAAAAGTCCATTTTTCAACCTTTTTTTTTTCATAAAATCACCCCAAACTCAGACGAATGTGCCATTTCTCACATCTGCCTTGTGCGTCTGTTGCATACGACCGCAGCAATTAAAATATTAATTTTTTAAATAAGTGGCAACGGTCATCTTGAGAATAAAAACCACGATTTCCATTAATCATTTTGATCATGCAATACATGTTCAACACAACATAAAGGGACTTCCAATCCACATAAGTTCATGCATTTGCTCATCTAAAACATATTTGGCTAAATGGTGAGCCACCATGTTAGCAGACCTACGGACATGGATGGCTTCGAAATTATTTAATTCAGCAGCTTCAGTTTGAAGGATGAGTATCCTAGTTCCAAACTCCATTCTCATTTCGAGGTCTTTTGTTGCACTCGGACGAATGTCTTCATTTTTTTTATTTTTCTTTTTGATGAAAGAGGAGATGTGGCTATGGAAAGGGAGAAATAAAATTAGTTGTTTTGATGCCTTACTCTTCTTTGAGGCATTTTATCAAACACATGGTATGCACTTAGTCTGCACTGATAAACCAAAAATTTTGCAATAAAAGTTGCCACAAACTAAATATTAGCATTATGAATCCAACCTCAACAGCAAAATAAGAAAATAATCAAAATTATACAAAACACTAGTAGTAATAGAACAACAAATGGAACATAAATGGCGGTTAAACACTTTTCGATTGCATAATTCTCAAAATCACAGTATATGAATGTTAATGACGTAATTTAGTTATATTTTGTTCGCTAATTTTCTCATTTTAAAGATTTATATTCTGTTATTTAATTGGATTGAAGTTTTTATTTTTATAGGAATTATTCTAAATTTTTGAAGCTAAAATGAGCAAAGAATGGCAAAAAACGCAAACTTAAAGAAAACGGGAGTTTGATTGCCAGAAAAATACGTAATGTGGGCCTATCTAAGAAAAATGTGGTGTCAGCTTATGCAGAATTTCGTTTTAAATTAGTTTCTTTCCTTATATAAGGAGAATCGGGATTCTAATTTTAATATGGGCCTGATATGTGAGATTTTTTATTAAAGGAAATTAGGTTTTCTAGGGGAATATAAATATAGAATATAAGAGAGGGGATGCTCATGTTGTTTTTCTCATTCTTACACAGAACTTTTCTAGAGAATTTCATAATATGTTCTATGGCCTTTTGTGGCTAAATCTTAAATTTTGGGTTGAAGTAAACTAATTGCAATTGATTGTAAGTGTGAGACTTAATGATTTACTTGATTTCTTCTATTTGAATGATATTAATTATTCTTCTCAATTTTTTTTTATGATTGAGTTTGAATAATCGCCAAAGTGTACAACTAGTTGCTTAAATTTGATCTAATGCTTGATTCAAGTAATTAAAGTTCAAATGCTTGTTTCAATGAGAAGCATATAAAATCGCGATTTACTACGCTAGGGATCGGTGATTTTATGAAAAATTTTTATCTGGATTAAATGCATGTCATACATGTGTTATCTTGGTCATTGGTTCTCTTGATTTTTAATGCTATTAATTAATTAAATCTATAATCGTATCTAGGTTTAATTAATAAGAACAATTAGAATACATATTTTTAGTTGTTTAATCATAAGAGGGGGTTGGTTTTAAAACCAACAATGAATATTATTTCTTGAAGGATTATATTTTGTGTCTATGATCACTTCTCGTCAATTGCATTGGTAACCGACGACCAAAGTTCATTTTTATTGATTCGTCTCTCGTTTAATTTTAATTTTATTGCTGGAATTTATTCTGTAAAATTAGGTTCTTTTATTATTTATAAAACCCTACTTTTTACATCTTGCTTTCCGTTTTAGCGAATATTGTTGCTAATAATTCTTATAAATTCCCTGTGGGATCGACTCTTTCTCACCCTTGCTATATTAGTATAGTTAGACAACTTGAATTTAATTTGGATGCAGACGACAGCACTAACAATCAACATTGAACAAAAAGAATATCAATACAATAGCTATGAAGAGACAATATTTTTTAGTTTAAGAAGTAGCAGTATTGATTATTTACAAATAAGAATTCATGACTATAGGACTGACGGAATTACGACAGCGGCAACAACCTTGGGACGGTGACAGCGAACATTGAATTCAATTTTTCCTCCTCTGTTTTCATCTCCCTCAATTCTAATGTTAATATTGAATTCCTTCTTAGCATTTTTCCGAAATCACAACGAACATTGACCCAAATCAAAATTACTTTTCTGCGACTTTTAGACCAGATCGGCGACGTTGAAGCCATTGGAGTCTCTGGCCATACTCTTCATCCCTTCGCCGTCATCAATGATATTACTTTATGTTGTGTTTAAGAACAAATTTATCCTACTAAATTCATTAGTTTTAAAAAATTTCTAGTTATTCAAAACAGTATTCAAATATTAATTTGTATAATGATCAACAGATCATGCCAACATAATAAATCTATTTGGACATGCAAACTTCAGGTTTGCTAATTACATGGCTTGTAAACTTCAGGTTTACCACCAATCTTATTTCCGTGGTATTTATAATGTCCATTCCACAGGATGGTTTTAATAAATGTATTAAAATACTAATACACTCTTCTAGAGCTTCGACTGATTCTTCATACAACGAAACATTAAGCAAAAGTTTGCAGGTACAATATATACAAAATCAAGAGTTACTATTGCCACATTTATAATAAAGTTTTCCAAATACAAGTCTGAATTATTATTCTTTTTCTTCCACTTCTAGTGAGAAGAAATATTCTTTTTGTTGTATATCCAGAATTATCAAGTCGAAGGATGGGTGGCCTACAAAATTAATCATCATTGTATCTTCATAATTATGTCTCCAAACATAATTATGCATGTTCCCTAATAGTAATAGTGTTGTTTCTCTTTCTGTATTATAAACATAGCTGAGTTCATTTTTTGTGTAGGAGCAGCAGAATGTAGAGAGAGATGGCAAAAATGTAGATGCAGAGAGAGTTTATGTGAGGGTGTGTTTTCTTGTAGAGAGAAAATTGTGAGAGGGTTGTTTTTTGTTGTTGAGTGAGCTTGGCTCCTCCTGTAATTCTATTACGTGATTAATAGAAGAATTTTCAACCCTAACAAGTGGTGTAGCTTCTGTACTTTTGATATAAGTAGCAAAAACGTGGTAATAGCAGTAGAGGCAATAGGCAGAAATGTAGTGAGAGAGGAAGAGAGAATTTTGAGTGAGGTGTTTTTCTTGTAGAGAGAAAATTGTGAGAGAGGGTTGTTTTTTGTAGTTGAGTGAGCTTGGCTCCTCCTGTAATTCTATTACGTGATTAATAGAAGAATTTTCAACCCTAACAAAGATGTCGATAATAATGATCTTAGAATTACTTGTTTAGGTAAAAAAAGAGCTGTTCCTTCTATTCGTTGTGCTCATTTTAAAGAATGTTTGGTAGAATCAGATGGGAAGATTTGGCTTATATTTCTGATATCTAAAAGTAGTATTAAAGTTGTGGATTTTGTGGAGGTTTATGAGCTTGATATTGAGAGGCTGACTTGGGTTAAGAAGGATGACCTGAAGAATAAGACTTTGTTTGTTGGGGTTGATTGTTGTATGTTTACTTCAGGGGAGAAAGTAAGATATAAGGGAAATTGTGTTTATTTGAGTGACAGAAGTGGTGATGGTTGGTGGGTGTATGATCTGAAAATAGGTTCAGTGTCTTTTAGTACCCTATCCAATTCAGATGAGTCTGAGGCCATCTTTTAGCTATCAATAGCAGTTAAATTTCATGTGGGAAATAATCTTTGTAATTGTCATTTTGATTGTATCTATTTTTTCATTTTTATTTTATAAGAGAAAAGATCACTTTGCTACAAATAGTTTTATTTTTTTCAGAAAAAGAGGGAAAACTGATGAGTTATCATTAAAACAAAAATAAGTTTTTCCACCATAATTTTTGAATTAGCAGATTATGTGAATCAGCTTTCAATGATATCTCTGCCAACCATTTGGGTATGGCAAACTTGCAAATTACTTATTTTAGTTTAATTTTAGTTCTTATTTATAGGTGTAAAATTGTAAGCTCCGTTCTCTGGTTCTTGTATGACGTTGCTATGTTTCTTCGAGGATTAGCGTTGTGCAACAATAAGGTTTCTAATTTGTGATCAAAATCATTGGTCCGAGTCATGCTAACAACTTGTATGTAGATCAGATGACATCTACAATAGTATATTTGGCGTGATTGGTTATACGAAGCTTTTCTTGCTATTATGATTTATACTTTGAAATATATAATATCTTTCAATTCAACATGGCACCATTGTCCATAGACAATTAATCAGCTATTTGTGGAAGTATTATGGAGATGAAGGTGTTTGGGGAGTGGTTTGAGGAATCAAAACATTTTTTTTTTCTAGCACTATTTACAACTTTTGTTGCCAACCTACTAGTTTACTTTCCAAATTGAATAACATAAAAATTGTAAAATTCAGGGGGAAAAAAAAAAGAGATTCTTAATTGATTGTAAAGGATATTTTTCATTCATGGGCAACCTTTACATTTATAGTGCTGAACTGAACAGAAAGACAGAAATTGACGCTAACACGACACCATAATAGCAACAAATGCAGTAGTGCTTGATAACGAAACCAACTGCAGAATCTGAATCACTAATAACTTGTTATTTTATTTTGACTTACGAGAAAACAACTAGAATAATAAATAAAAGACACATGAGAAGCACGCGAGTTTGTGGTCACAGAAGCAAACTTACAAGCCACCAACTACCAATCTGTGGCTTTTGAAGAGTTATTATACTATTTAGTTCTGTAAACAATCCTTAGTAATGTACATTGATACTTATAAGAATTTTTAGAAGCATTTTTCATAACTAGCTGTGTTCAACAAATCAGCTAACACATACTAGTAAGCAGGGCCGTCTCCAAAAAATACGGGGCCCTGTGCTATTCATAAACCTGGGGCCCTATTTCATCCATCATCAATGCATTTTTTTTTTTTTTTGACATTGTTTAAAGTCTCATGTGTACATGCATTAACTATTTTATTTGAACATGAATTTGGCATAAAAGTAATGGAAGCCAGGAATCAAACATTCACATAAATTTGCAAATTCATATGTTTGTTAAAGCAGCAGAAACTCAATTGATAGTTATAATCATGAACGTCTAATTAGAAATTGTACCTTGTCATCACTCTCTCTTAAGTATTCTTTATCTTCAAGAAGACATGCAAGACCTCATCACCATATTTGATCTTTTACCAAAAACTTTGGTGACTGCAAAAGAGAAACAAGATTTATTTAGGATTCAACAAATGCATGATAGAGAAAGAAAGTAACACGACAACATGATGTATTCATTCTATATCTGCAAGTAAAAGTAACACAAAATTGAAATAAGAATCTCAATATTTGTCAAGAGCTCCTCTTTGAGAATTAATTAACTCTGTAATTAATTTTTTTTCTTACGCTTATCGTGACCAGATAGATATTTTCTAGTGAGAGGCATTATTAGAAGGCAAAGCAAGGTTTCAAAGTAATCAAACTATCAAAGAAAAACTTAAAACCTGGGCATTTGGAGCAAAGAGATCATCTTCTTTTACATTTGGATCAAAGACACTGCCAATAAAGCCATAAACTTGAGCAAAATCAGGCAGAACTGCAAATACAATGGTGAATATGAGTGATAAGAAGACTTAA
>CATIWJ010212586.1:0-14674 GCA_949640765.1 Croton laevigatus | reverse complement strand
CATTATTTTTTTCTGCTGCTTTTGGTGAAACAGAATGATCCTAGTGGAAATTTGCAAATTTGTCGATTGAACCATTGAATTTGTCATTTAATTTGTTCATTGAAATTCGGGTTGTTCGGGTTGAATGAGGTCGGGGCCCGAATATTTCGGGTTGTTCGGTTCGGGGCCTGATCCTATATCGGGTTCGGTTCGGGTGATCATTTGAGCAAATTTCGGGTCATCGGGTTGTTCGGGTTCGGCTCGGGTTGACTCGAACCCGACCGATGCACACCCCTAAGAAATTGCAAGTTGCTTTCCCCAACTTGGAGTCATTGGATATAGATGAGTGTGGGGGATTATCAAGGATTTTTTCATCACATGTCATTCAAAGATTCCAAAACTTGCAGAAATTGATAGTGGGAAGAAGTGAATTAGTGGAAGAGATTTTTGAAATTGAAGAAAGAAATAACGAGATAGTTGAGTTTACTCAATTACGATCTTTGGAACTCTGTAATTTACCATGTCTTAAAAAAAATTTAATTTTTCTAGATTATATTAAAATGTGATAATGAAAAACAAAAATAAACTTGTTATGTATTTTGATTTTATTTTATTGTTGATGTGTGGCATTAATTTATTGCAGGTTGCTTTTGCCAACTTGAAGTCAGTGGAACTATTTAATTTGAGAAGTTTGAAGCAAATATGGAGCAAGGACCCAAGATGAGCTTTTACTTTTCAATATCTAAAATCGGTTGAAGTTTGCAGATGTGATTCTCTGAAACATGTAGTTTTTATTAGAGAGTCTGAAGAAAACAACGAGGTAGTTGAGTTTGCTCAATTACGATCTTTGGAACTGAAAGAGTTACCATGCCTTAAAAGCTTTTGCAATACTAAAGAGGATTCTACAACATTATTTTTCAACAGTATGGTATGTATGGTGCATTAAATATTTATTTTGTGTGTGTGTGTGAGAGAGAGAGAGAGAGAGTAGTATTATCAACCTTCAATCATATTTTAATTGTAGTATTATTTGATATTACGAAATTGCAGGTTGCTTTTACCAACTTGGAGTCATTGCATATAGATAACTGTGAGGGATTATCAAGAATTTTTTCATCACATGTCATTAAAAGATTCCAAAAATTAAAGAAACTGTGGGTACAGGGATGTGGTTTGATAGAAGAGATATATGAAATTGATGAAAGACATAATGCGGGTGATGCTACCACAATATCATTTGACTTGAGAAATTTATGGCTCCTTAATTTGAGATCCTTGACGAAAATATGGAGTAAGGATCCAAAAGGAGTTTTTACTTTTCAAAATCTGCAATCATTTATTGTTTGGAATTGTAAATGTCTGAAATACATATTTCCAGCCTCCATAGCTGCCAGAGATCTATCGCTTCTTAAAAATCTAAACATTTTCCAAAGCTCGGTTGAGGAGGTTGTTGAAAAGGCAAATGGAGGAGGAGAAGAAGGTCCTTGTTTTAACTTTCCAGAACTAAGAAGCCTTTCTCTTGTTTCTCTATATGAAATTACTAGTTTCTATCCAGGAAGACATTCTATTAAGTTGCCAATTTTGAAAGATATTGAAGTAACAGGATGCCCTAAATTAGTTGCATTCGGTTTGTCAAATGTGGATAAGGTATAATCGCAATCTTATTATTAATTAATTATTACTAATATTCATTACCTGTGTAACATGTTTACTGTTCATAATAATAATAATAATAATAATATTATTATTATTATTATTATTATTATTATTATTATTTTATATCTTGTATGTACACAAAATTAGTTTTGTTAAAAAAAAGAGAATTTTCATTTATTGTTATTTACTTCAAGGATGTATGTCGTGCTTATAATGTATATTTTGAAACTTTTTCCCATTTTAATTGTGTATTTGCACATGATGTTTGTTTTGAATTAGGCTTTAATATGAAAATAAAGTTACATATGTTAAATGGGTTAGGGTCAACATGAAATTAACAGGTTAAATGTGTTTCAGATTGATCCGTTTATCTTTTAAAAAAAAAAAGAAAACTTAAACAAATCAAGTCGACCTGTTTGACCTATTTATTAAACAGATCAGGTTAGGGTTGAGATTTCTAACCTGTTTATCTAAACAGATCAGGTTAGGGTTGTGGGTTTTCAACCCGAACTTGCTTGACACGAATACGAATCCGACACGACACAACTTGTTTAACACTCCTACAAATAACAACACTCCTTTATTTATCTTTTTCTTCCTTTCTATGTAATTTTGTTGAACAATTTTTATGTGATTGATTTTGTGTTCTTTAATTACATGATTTCATTACTTTTTTCTTTATGATATATTGCATTTTCTAACATTACTGGTTTAATTATGTTGTTTTGCTTAAAATTGAATAACATTATTATTATGACTAAGTTTTGATAAATATGGTAAGTATTTGCTTCAAAACCTGAACGAGGGATCAAAGAAGAAGAATGAAGCAAAGCTCTCTGTTTTAGCAGAGGAGAGGAGACGAAGGATTTCAAAGTTCATAATGTAAGTGGAGCATTTTTTCTGATTGATGGGTTAGAACCTCCCAATGCTTCACTTGTCTTTTTCTTTGTATGAACAAATATTTTATAATATGATGAATGACTTGTTTTGGAATTAGAAAGGCAATTTTGACGCTGGGAAGATAACTAAACAAGCAAATTCGGCCAAAATTTGGCTAAAAACTGAAGTACTTTATTATAGGGTAAAAACTATCCCAAAAGGTTCCTTATAACATATATTTATAGCCTGGAAAAACCTAGGCCGAAATAACAAAAGATTCCTAATGAAAACGAAAAGTTCATTACTTGCCGAAGAAGCAAAAACCGAAAAACGCTAATTTGAAGGCCTAAACGATGGATTTTGCCCAAAAAGTGACGGACATCACAAGCAAAGCTAGTGGCTTTGAATCGTTGGCCCGTTTCCGATAAGAAAACCCACCGAAATCGCCAAAATCCGACACTGACATCCTTGGCTGCAAACTTGGCCGCAAAACTGCCCGTTGGGCCTAAACGCCGAAATGGGCCTTGTTTGATTTCCTCGAGGCCTTTGACGTATCCAGAAGGCCCAAGAAAGTCTCTGCTGCTTCATCCGCATCAAATTTCTACTTTTTATTATGGGATTCGTTTTTACTTTAACAACATATTCTAGAGTTTGGATTTGGATTTGATATCTATTTTAATAAGAATTCTTTTTCTGTAATAATATTTATTCATAAAACATTAATTCGTGTTTTAATTGTTAGTTAATTTTATAGTATTGGTAATGTTTGACAAAATTAACTTTGACAAAATTAACTATTTTAATAGTAGTTATTTCATATTTTTTAAAAAGTTTTTAGTGACAGAACATAAAGAATCTTCTACGTTAAGGCAAAGCTAAGGGAAATTGACATTTTGTATTACAGAGGGAAAATAAGTTACAATCCTTTCAGGAGGATGTTACCATTTTCAAATCACCATAAATGAACACACTACAAAGGTGTATTTTATTTTTAAAATTTTAAGCAAATATTTAAACTCTGAATTTGAATTTAATTCTGTCATTTGTTCAATTCAAAAGAGTAAGCTATACTTCTATAAAACCATCAAATTACATACAAGTCATACTTATATGAGAAGTACAAAACTAATTTTTCAAACAAAATACCTGAAATCTTCTTTTTCGTGTATCTGAAATTGTTTTTACTTCCTTGCTTTATGATCTAGTTGAAGAGTCTTCTTTTTCTTATTGCTTGGATAATTTAAAATTTTAGCAATCAAGAACCTGGGCGAATTATGAGATAAGTGTAATTTTGTTAAGCTCCAATTCATTAATTTCTAAAATCGAGTGCATGAAAATTTTCAGATGACTTAGTTTTGCTAAGCTCTAGAATGTTGTTAGAGTTGTTTGATGGTTGGAATTTATCCAATAATTAATTGTATCACATTAGCAAGTTTGGTTCAGATTGAAAATTTAGAAGATTCAGTTTGAAATTTACAGTATGTAATATAAAATCATAAACAAGCGGAGTTTTCAATCCATGTTCAAATTACGTTGAGTTTGATCTCAAATGAAAAATGGAAATCCAGCTCTGTCATGTTACCTTTAAAAATTGCCTAATTGTTATGTGTAAATTTGTATTATAGGCGTTACTGATAGTTGAGTGTAATGGTGTTATTATCGGATTGATAGTTTGTTAATTTAATCTTGGACAATATTATTATTTTAATTGCAGTTGTTCAGCAGTAACTCAATGTTTCAATTGCAATTTTATTTATGTAATACACATATCTAAACAGATTTTACTTTTCTGGAAACATTTTGTTAAAAATAATCTTTGCTAGTTCCAGCTTCAACTAATTCCAAAATAAAACGGCAGCGTTTCTCTAGCGATCCTCCACTTCGGTTATCATTTATTGAATATTTAATAATCAATAATGTAGCCTATCAAAATGGAAACATCCTCATAGGTAAAGAAAGCTTGTGTGAACAAAAAATGCAGTCCTCGCAGCAATAATTGTTTTAAGACTTGCATACTGTTTGTTATATACAGTAAAAAGCATATTCAAATTTGGTGATTGGAAAATAAAAAAATCCATAAAATCATGAATTAATATAAAGTTCGATAAAAATCAATCTACGCAAACACAGCTTATTTTCACCATTAATATGTTAATTTTGGATAATGTAATGTCCAAATACTTTAATTTTAATTTGTTACTAAAAAGTATCTTAGTTTTAATTTTTGGGTTTTGCTATATACAGCCCTTAGGGTTACATATAAGCATTTAATACATAAAGAATTTTTATTGGAAAAGTAAGAAGTCAATTTATTTTTTTTGAACAACTAAAGAATTTTTTTGGAGAAGTGAGAAATCAACTTTTTCAATAAGAATCTTTTCTCGCATTAAATGCTTATATGCAGCCCTAAGGGCTGCATATAGCAAAACCCTTAATTTTTATAGCAACCATGTACCCCTAGCAAATTTTTAAGTCCCCAGGACTAAAATGTATTTTTTTAAAAATCATTTTCTTCCTTTAGTCATCAACTGTAAAATGACCAAAATGAAATTTTCCACTAAAAAATTTAATTTCCATTTTCAGTAAAGAACGGAAAAAGAAATATACTGAATCGAAGAACTAATGTGGATGACGTAGCGGAGACGTTTTTGGGCCTACTGGATCTAGCCAAAACTTCAAGGAAGTCGGGCAGCGCCCGTTTCTGCGAATAGGCCCGTTTCGTCAAATTTTGCGGCCAACTTCAGGCCTAGGTTCGAAACGTCAGATTTTGGCAATTTTTGTGAGGTTTCTCATCGGAAACGGGCCAACGAGTCAAACTCACCAGCTTTGCTTATGATGTCCGCCGCTTTTCGGCCAAATTCCATCGTTTCGGCCTTCAAATTAGCGTTTTTCAGTTTTTGCTTCTTCGGCAAGTAACGAATTTTTGTTTTTTCATTGATGTTGCTTTGTTATTTCGGCCTAGGTTTTTCCTGACTATAAATATATATCATAAGGAACCTTTTGGGACAGTTTTTGTCCATTAATCAAATACTTCAATTTTTAGTCGTTTTTCGGCCGAATTGCTTGTTGATAATCTTCCCTGCGTCAGGTGGTATCAAAGCATAGCGACTGGTGGAGATGGTGTTGGTCTTCATGACGGTGATCAGGAGACTGGCGTTCCTTTGGATGTAGCATTGCAACGTCTACAGGAACACTTAGATCAAGAAATCGATCGCAGATTCCGTCGCTTTGAAGAGCGAATTGACGATATTGTAGACCGATTAGATGGTCTTGGTGTTGATGTGAACCGAAATAGACGGAATGGCAGAAGACCAGGAATTGATAATGTTCATGGGGACCCTGTTGATCGTTATATTCCTGTCCGCAGACCGAATCTCGTAGATGATAGCAGTTCCGAAGAGGAAGAGGAAATCGACTTTGAGGATGAGAGGCAGTACGAATATGGAGGTGGACGACAAAGGCAAGGGAATAATAGAAGGAGAGACGATCGAGAAGGGGCAGATTTCAAATTAAAAGTTGATATCCCCTACTTTAATGGTGGCCTGGGTATAGAAGAATTTCTGGACTGGATTGCGGATATAGATCGATTCTTTGATTATATGGAGATGCCAGCCAGAAGGAGAGTTAGGTTGGTAGCCTATCGGTTAAAAGGTGGGGCTTCAGCTTGGTGGGATAGATTGCAGAGGAGGTAAGAGAGAGAAGGAAAGGGAAGAGTTAAAACGTGGAGCAGGATAAAGAGGTTGTTGATTCAAGAATTTCTGCCACCAGACTATGAACAGATCTTGTTTCAACAATACCAGCACTGCATGATCGATCTGTACATGAATATATTGCTGATTTTATGCGATTAGCAGAAAGGAACAATCTGTTAGAAACCGAAGGTCAACAAGTAGCAAGATATCTGGACGGATTAAAGCCTTTTATTAGGGACCGAATTGGGGTTTAAGTTGTGAGGACCTTGTCAGAAGTGAAGAATTTGGCTATGAAGGCAGAGATGATGCAGCAAGAGAGGAACATAAGGGGTTTCAAAAATGCAAATACGGCAACTGGAGCCGGGGAAAAATCAAAATTTCCTCAGGAATTTACCCCTCGAAATGAGAAATAATAATAACCGCAGTGTTGCTGACGACAAGGCTACTGGAAAAAGACTAGCCACTGAAACCAAGGAGAAAGAGATACAAAAACCATCCAATCCTTATGCTAAACCTATGACAAGAAAGTGCTATAGATGTAATCAGCCGGGGCATCGATCTAATGAGTGTCCCCAACGCAAAACTGTCAAATTTGTTGAGAGAGAAGAGGAAGATGATGGGGTATACTGTGAAGCAGATGGAGATGAAGACGATTATGAAGAGGAGCTAGATTCGGGTTAAGCTTATGTAGTGAGACGGATGATGTTGACACCGAAATAGGAGGACCAAACACAATGCCATCAGTTGTTCCGAACCAGGTGCACAATTTTCAATAAAATCTTTGCTCTTGTTATAGATAGTGGAAGTTATGAAAATATTATTGGGAGAGATATTGTGCAGAGATTGGGATTAACAATAGAAAAACACCCTAATCCTTACACTCTAGGTTGGATTAAATATGATGCTACGTGTTTAGAAGTAAATGAGAGATGTAAGGTTCCATTCTCTATAGGGCAATATAAGGATGAGGTGATATTGCTAATATGGATGTATGTCATATACTGTTTGGGAGACCTTGGCAGTTTGATGTGGATACGCAGCATTCGGGGCGTAGTAATCAGTATAGTTTAGAGAAGGATGGGAGAAAATACACGTTGCTGCCATTAAAGAATAAGGATTCTGCAGCAAGGAAATCTTCATTCCTTGCTATTACTAACCAGTTTGAAGTTGATGTCAAGGAAACTAGACAAGTACATGCATTGATAGTGAAACAGGTGTACATGACAGAGGCAGAACAGCAAGCGGCGATACAACCGGAAGCAGTCACGCCGTTGTTAAAGGAATTCAAAGATCTGATGCTTGACGAAGTTCCAGACGGGTTACCTCCTATGAGGGACATACAGCACCACATCGATCTCATTCTAGGTGCTAGCTTACCAAACCTTTCGCACTATAGAATGAATCCCAAGGAGAGTGAAATTCTCAAGGAAAAAGTGAAGGAGCTGCTGAAGAAGGGACATATCTAAGAGAGCATGAGTCCATGTGCCATTCCAGCTTTATTGATGCCGAAGAAAGATGGAAGTTGGAGAATATGCATAGACAGCAAGGCCATTAACAAGATCACAGTCGGATATAAATTCCCCATACCGCGTCTAGATGACATACTGGATCAATTACATGTGTCTCAATGGTTTTCAAAACTGGACTTGAAGAACAGATATTATCAAATCAGAATTAGATCTGGAGACGAGTGAAAAACGACCTTTAAAACGAAAGAGGGCTTGTATGAGTTCGCTGGTTATGCCATTCAGTTTGTCAAATGCGCCCAGCACCTTTATGCGGCTGATAAACCAGGTACTCAAACAATTCATTGGCAGATTTGTAGTCATGTACTTTGATGACATTCTTATTTTTAGTAAGACAGAGGATGAGCACTTATAGCATTTGCGAGAAGTACTAACAATTTTGCAGGCCAATAAGCTATTTATCAATCTCAAGAAATGCAATTTCCTAACCAATAAGCTGTTATTCTTGGGCTACATCATAAGTGCCAATGGAATACAAGTAGACGAGACGAAGATTAAAGCAATCAAGGATTGGCCAGCGCCTACTAATGTTTCTGAGTTACGAAGTTTCCATGGACTTGTAACTTTTTACAGGCGTTTCATCAAAGATTTCAGCACCATAGCTGCCCCCAATGACAGAATGCTTGAAGAAAGGGAAATTCCAATGGGGAAAGGAAGCAGCAGCCAGTTTTGCCCTCCTTAAAGAAAAACTTTGTACAGCCCCTGTTCTTGCTTTGCCAAACTTTGAGAAGCTGTTTGAGGTAGATTGTGATGCCAGCGGAGTCGGAATTGGAGCTGTTCTATCACAAGAGAAGTTACCAGTAGCTTTCTTTAGTGAAAAGCTTAGTGACGCAAGGCAGAAATGGAGTACCTATGACAAAGAATTCTATTCAGTGGTACGAGCGTTGAAGACCTGGGAACATTATCTAGTTGGGAAGGAATTTATCCTATATTTTGACCATGAAGCTCTGAAGTATTTAAACAGTCAACGACGCATCAGTAAAGACATTTATGCAAGGTGGTGTCAGTTTCTGCAGAAATTTCCATTCCGGCTAACTCACAAGGCGGGGGTGCATAATAAGGTAGCTGATGCGTTAAGCCGACGAGCGCATTTGCTTGTTACTTTGAGCAATGAAATAATTGGGTTTGAGATGGTCAAGGACACCTATGAAGGGGATGCAGATTTCGGTGATATTTGGGCTCAACGTATTTTTGGGTGGCATGTCCAAGATTTCTATTTGCAGGAGGGATATTTAATGCACTGTAACCAGTTGTGTCTTTCTCATACTTTATTGAGGGAAAAGGTGATCCAGGACTTGCACGGTGGAGGCTTAGCTGGTCATCTGGGTCATGATAAGACAGTTGCAGCAGGGAAAGAACATTTTTATTGGCCTCACATTAACAGGGACATTTCTAAGTTTGTTCAACGGTGCTACGTGTGTCAAACTGCAAAGGGGCAGTCCAAGAATACTGGACTTTACATGCCTCTTCCAGTCCCAGACAATATTTGGGAGGACCTCTCTATGGATTTTGTGCTTGGTTTACCTCGAACCCAAAGGGGTGTTGATTCTGTGTTTGTTGTTGTTGACAGATTTTTCAAGATGGCTCACTTTATTCCTTGCAGGAAAACTTCCGATGCTGTGGGTATTGCTCGATTATTTTTCAAAGAAATAGTCTGTTTGCATGGTGTGCCGAAAACAATTACATCTGATAGACAACAAGTTTCTTAGACATTTCTGGAAATCCTTGTGGAAACTCTTCAATTCCACTTTGAATTTCAGCAACACAGCTCATCCCCAAACGGATGGTCAGACAGAAGCGGTAAACCGAACATTGGGGAATCTAATTCATAGCATCTGTGGAAATAAGCCGAAACAGTGGGATCTTGCTCTACCACAAGCTGAGTTTGCTAACAACAATGTTGTCCATTTTGCAACTGGTAGGTCGTCGTTCTCCATTGTTTATACCAAAGCTCCACAGGTTGCATTGGATCTCATTCAGTTTCCACGAGAAGTAATGAAAAATGTTCCAGCGTCCCACTTGGCTGAACAAGTAGTTGAGGTGCATAAAGCAGTCAAAGAGAAGCTGGAGGCCACTAATAAGAAATATAAGCAAGCTGCAGATAAGCACAAGAGGCAGCAGACCTTCGAGAAAGGTGATCAAGTCATGGTTTTCCTTCGCCGTGAGAGATTTCTTGTTGGGACTTACAGCAAGTTGCAGCCCAGGAAGTATGGACCTTATACTGTCAACAGGAAGATCAACGATAATGCTTATATGGTGGACCTTCCTGATAGCATGAATATTTCTCATACTTTTAATGTAGCAGATTTGTCTCTTTATCACTCTGCAGATGAGCCATTGTATCCTGATTTCGACGTTAACTCAAGGTCGAGTTTTTCCCAAGTGGGGGAGACTAATGCGGATGACGTAGCGGAGACGTTCTTGGGCCTACTGGATCTAGCCAAAACTTCAAGGAAGTCGGGCAGGGCCCGTTTCGGCGAATAGGCCCGTTTCGTCAAATTTTGCGGCCAACTTTAGGCCTAGGTTCGAAACGTCGAATTTTGGCAATTTTTGTGAGGTTTCTCATCGAAAACGGGCCAACGAGTCAAACTCACAAACTTGTGACGTCCGTCGCTTTTCGGCCAAATTCCATCGTTTCGGCCTTCAAATTAGCGTTTTTCGGTTTTTGCTTCTTCGGCAAGTAACGAATTTTTGTTTTTTCATTAATGTTGCTTTGTTATTTCGGCCTACGTTTTTCCTGGCTATAAATATATGTCATAAGGAACCTTTTGGGACAATTTTTATCCATTAATCAAATACTTCAATTTTTAGTCGTTTTTCGGCCGAATTGCTTGTTAATAATCTTCCCTGCGTCAAGAACCCGTCACAAGTAATCTAAATATGACTTTATTTTTTACAGATGACTTATGGTTTGGGCGAAAAATACTAAAAATAAATGGATAGAATGATGTATGTAAAAGCACTTCTGTAACATAATAATGTAAAAACTTTGAATGAAGTTTGAAAGATCCAATTGTTAGACTTTAGTCTAAAATAGATCCACAATATTCATGTCCGATTATCGATATAAATTGAATACGAAAGCGTACCTGTATTTATTGTAGCAATTGAACCTTTGCGGAATTGAACGATGAACAAGTGCTGACAGGTTTGATCTTCCTCAGTCAAATCCCTCAGTTTTTTTAGTATTTTTTAATTTTTTTTGTCTCTCATGGGGAGAGAATAAAAAAAAAGGCTAGAGTTGACTATTGGGGACCATAATCTAATGTTCACCTAATAGGATACTACGAAGCCTAAATGGATCAGTAAACCAGTATTCACCTATTAAACACATACTAATTATTTAAAGTTTATCCGCTACCACAATAAACCACTTAAAATTAAACCGCTAACAAAATAGCTCATTTAATATAATTATTCTATTAAATATTTTAATCTACAAAGTAGAAATTAAACCTATCGCCAACAATTCAATGGAATATGAAAATTGATTTTAAAGGACATAAAACAAAGTTTGAATACAGTAAAAGCATATACTATTTCTGTTTAAAAAATTGAGATTTTTACTATTTATTTTTTTTTATAATTTTTTTCTCATTCTACTTTAAAAAATAATCAACCCACATTCACTCATTATAAAAATAGATCTCATGCGTACTAAAAATAAATTACATCCGTCATAAAATAAATAGTAAAATTGTCTATATTCTATTAAAAACATCAAAAATTTCATTTATTTAGAAATAATAAAAAATTCTAAAGTCCCATTTAAAATAAAACACAATATATTAATTTTAATAATTATAAGATTACAAAAAAACACAAATCAATGAACAGATATATAAAGTTTGATATAAAATACAAGGGAATATTAATAATAGAATGATGATTTAAAAGCACTTCTGTAACATAATAATGTAAAGAACCGAAAGCTTGAATAAAGTTTAAAAGATCCAATAAATAAATAGTGAAATCTGTAAATTCATTTTAAAAGACGTGAAATAAAGTTTGAGTACAGTAAGGGAATTCAGCTTTCATGATTGTAAGATGACAGAAATCAATAAAATTTTGTAAAAGAAAAAATGAATGGAGTACTTAAAGTTTGATAAAGACAACTCGAAAAAAAAATAGTCCTTCTGATAAGACTCTAAATATATGTCCAAAGTCTCTCCGACTATCAACAATCGTCGTCTTGCTTTGCTATGTGTTTTCCTTCCTCTCTTTTTTTTTCTTTTATTTTTTATATTTTTAATTAAAAATTATAAATTAATAAATAATTCTTTTTAAATGTCTACTAATAAAATGTGTCTACTATCCGGAAAAAAAAATTGTGTCTACTGGTTATTTTTTTCTCAAAAGATTTATAAATATTTTAAATATGAGCAAATTAAGTGTGCTAATGAGTACATGTATTTTTTTTAATTAATTGAGGGACATTTGTAAACTGATTTTAAAAGGCATAAAATAAAGTTTGAATACAGTAAGGGAATTCAAGTAAACGTTTTCTCTCTTTTTCCTCTCTTCTCTCTTCATTTTTTTTCTAGTTTTAGTTTTTTTTTTTTTTGGTCAATAATAACAATATTTTTCTATTTTTGATTGTTAGTTGGAGTTTATTTCAGTCAAATTTTGATTTCTACATATATGTAGTTTGAAAGTATGAATTTAGTAGGCTTACTGTAATAGACATAACAAATTCTTGTCGAAAATGGAAATTGAATTTTTTTTGGTAAATTTTATTATAGTTCTGCTATAATTAATAATCAAAAGAAAAAAATAATAAAAAATTATATTTTAATCTGTATAATTTATTGGTGACTTAAAAAATTTATTAAGAGTATCTTATTATTATAAAAATTAAATCTGAAATATTCTCTTATTACAAATTAAAATTAAAACACCTAAAATTAAAATAATAATAATGCAAATAAACCATGCAAATAGAAAGGACGATTAATAATAAAATGTCCAAAGTACTTGTTTAAAAAAATAATAATAATAGTAATAATATTTGGTTGGAATTGGACATGTGCTGCTGTTAACGTCTCTTGCCAATGAATGGCTTTGGTGTAAATGATTATGATTTATGGTACAATAGTTCAAGTTGGTTTGGTTATACACTTCATCTATATCTTCTAATATATGATATATTATAAATAAAATAATTCATTATCAATACAATTCATAATTGACAATAAAAACACATTATTTTTTATATTAAAAATGAAAATATTATAATAATTTTGATAATTTAACTTCTTATAATCACAAAAATATATGATAGACTAATAATAAAATAGGTTAAGAGAAAAAAATAATAACATAACTTAAAAAATTTTAATTAAAAAATTAATGAGAAGGACCAATATGAAAATATTGCTGAAAATTCTTGAATCATTCGTACAATGATCAATTCGCAATGAGGCTCCAAATTTTCAGAAAATTCAATTAATTCCTTAAAAAATTAGAAAAAAATTATGAGAAAGTGATTCAACCGTGCAGCTCTGTCTTAAACAATTTTTGTACAATTCTTTTAATATAATTATTGTACCATTTTTTACATACTTTCAGTATTTTTAAATTGGCAAAACCTTACTGTTATGTCTTGCCAATTAATAATAATAAAAATAATAATGCTTTGTTTGTTGTTGTAGAAATTGAACATGTGAGTTACTACCTCCGTTTTTTTCATTTCTTTACATTTCAAACAGCATGCTTAGGTTGAACTTTGGTGTTGATAGTTTGATGGATTAGATTAGGTAGATTAAAGTATGTTTAGGTTAGTTATAAAGTATGATTATTCTAGTTTAGTTATATATAAATAATATTTTAATCCACTTAACCCATCAAATTATCAACACCAAAGTTCAACCTAAACATACTGTTTGAAATGTAAAAAAATGAAAAAAACGGAAGTAGTAGTACTTTAATGTCTTCCCAATTAATGGCTTGGTCCCATTCCTTTCCCATCTGATAAATGATAATTTTGTTGGTTTGAATCTTTCCCTTCTTTTTCTCATCCCATTTCTTTCTTTGCAATAATTCAGTTCTTTCTCTCTCTTTTTTTTTTTTTTGACAAGCAGTTCTTTCTCTTCAGTTTCCATTTCTTTTCATCTTCATTTTCAGCTCCTTTTCTTTTTCTTTTTTATTTTCAGATCTTTCTTTTTGCTCTTTCCCACTCTGTTAGTTTCTTATAAACGCCAAACAGGAAAAAAAAATTTGCAGTTCCTAATTTTCTATAACCCATTTAACATTTTACCATTGTTGCTCTTTCTTTTCTTTCCATTGAATTTTTTCTGTCGGTTAACACTCAATGGATTTCCTTTCTGGTATTATCTCTGGAATCGTTACAGAACCTATCCAAAACTACATTATTGCTCCCATCACGAAACATGTGAGTTATGCATTTAAGTGTAATTCCCATCTCAACAAACTCGAGAAAGATGCTACACAGTTGAACAACAAAAGGGAGAGATTGAAGAACTCTGTTGATGCTGCTGAACGCGATGGTAATGAGATCTATCCCAATGTAAAATCTTGGATAGGCAATGCACAAATTGCTATTCAAGATGCTCAACAAATCATTGATGGCGAAGAAGAAGTTAAAAAGAAGTGCTTTATAGGATTGTGTCCCGATCTGAAGACGCGATATCAGGTCAGCAAGAAAGCCTGCAAAAAAGGCCTTGCAATAAATGAGCTCCGCAATGAAGAGGGACTTCAGCCGGCTTTCTATACCCCTCCTCCTCAGCAAATGGCAGCACCTTCAGTGTATACTCGCGAGGCTTTGCCATCACGAGTTTCCGTTTTGAATGAAGTAATGGATGCACTCAAAGATCCTAATGTAAACATGATTGGGGTGTTTGGCATGGGAGGGGTGGGTAAAACCACCCTGGCAAAGGAGGTCCAGGGACGAGCCAAAGCTGACAAGTTATTTGATTCTGTAAT
>CATIWJ010212578.1:0-34362 GCA_949640765.1 Croton laevigatus | reverse complement strand
AATAGAGAGAGGCGAGGGCCACGGCTGTTTTTCGGCTTGTTGGTATATATCACAATTTGTGGCATAGATGGTGCATATATCTTTTCATGTTTGACCAAAATGCCAATAATCACTCTGCTTTGTGAAAGCCTGGATCGCACTTCCCAAAACTAATTCCTGCCTAATTGGTAGTAATCACCATCTAATTAATGATAATTTAATCACACTAGCTCCACTAATTTATTCTCTGTTCTAAAATAAGTGTTTTAATTTTATTTTTTTTTTTGCTACATAATAAAATCATATTTTTAGATTATAATAAAATTAATTGGTGATTTTTTTTATATTTTTAAAATATTAATTAATAATAAACTTTAAAAATTAAATAAATATTAAAATTAAAATATTAATTATTCAATAAATAAATTTTATATTTTTAATATAATAACTAATATACTTATGAAAATTAGACAGGATGGAGGGAATAGATTCTATGATTGTCATATGATTGTCAAAGGAGCAAGTATGTTGTTTGTATCTTAAACACATCACATCATATGATTTGGTCCATTCTATGATTGCTTGTACTAAAATGGGGTAGAAAATTAAAACAAATTCCTTTAAAAAAATTAAAGATAAATTTTACCGGCTAATAACATATTCACTCTTGAATTTCATAAAAAGTAATAAAATCAATCAATTTTAAATTTTATAATAAATACAACCAAAGTTAAATTCACATTTTCACTTTAAATTTAAAATAAATGGTAAAATGAATTTGCAAATTAAATGAATAACATCTCAAAATAATTTGTAAACTAATAATACTTAATTTATAAATTTTTGTATTAATAATATTTTATGTTGTGCAATTAAAAAATAATTTTGTTATTTTATGTTCTCTTAATTTTTTTTTCCCAAAGAATTTCCAATCGAAGTTAACATAATTAAGAATGTTGAGTAATAAGAAAAGTGTATTCATATTTTGATTTTATTATATTTTTTAAAATTTAGAATAAAAATGTTATGTTAGCCATTATTATCCATTGTTAGAAAAACCGGACGTCTCGTTGGAAAAACAGCGATTAGTGCGTTGTATTATGACCTATTGATTATGAATTCGAATTCTCATTTGTGTGTTGATGGCAATAAATACATGGATTAAATTAATCCCTCCATTAAATTTAAAAAAAAAAAAACTGCCTTTTTTCCATCATTAATAAATATTATTTTTAACCAAATTTTTATTTGTTTCTATTTTGACATAATTTTTTTAAAAAGTTTTTTGTTTTATTAATAAAATAAAAATTACTGCAACTTTAATTTAATTAATGACTTTAATCAAATTTTTATTTATTTCTATTAGAATATACATAAATATTGTTTAACTCATCCGTGAGACTAGCCAAAGTGCACGTCTAAGATATCTTAAACTTTAAAACATCACATTCTATGCATTGCTTGTAGTGTACAACAGGCAAGAAAATAAAAATTTTCAATCATGAGTTTTTCTTATTTCTCTAAAAAAAAAAATTGAATGCAGACAATACAATTTTTATCCATTGTTATAAAAAATAGATGAAAAGGGCATGCGAATTTTAAAAAAATCCGGTTTATAAATCATTTAACCAACGTATAAGACGCTTAATAATTGCATTAAAAAGAAAAAGAAAAAGAAAAACAATAATGGTCTAGAAGCAATTGCTCTCCAAGAAATTTTATCCTGGCTCTTGGATTTTAGTGCGGATTCTGGAGACTGATTATTGCTTTAGGTGACTAAGTAGGGTAACGAGCCTCTTGCATATTGTCGTCTAGTTTTTCATGACATTAAGTCTTCATTACAGCAAGCTAATTTATATTCTATACAATGGGTTGAAAGACAAGCTAACAAAGCCGAGCACACCTTGGCGTGTCAGGCTCGTTCGTTCTTATGCTAATGCTAGTTCATTCATACTGCAGGGATGTGATTTCCGATTGTATTACAAACTGGTTGGTTGATGATTTAAGCTAACAAGGTCATTGACTTTCCAGAACAACAGAAAAAGTAATGGTCTATAAGATAAGAGAATATTTAAGGGATATAGTAAATATGGAATACCATTAATTCATTTCTAAATTTCTAGAACAAGAATTAATGTTAATAAATTAAGTACAAGCTTGACAAATTCATAATCAGCCTAAGCTAAGCTAATCAAGAAAATGAATAATCAAGAAGATCATTGACTTCTCAGCCTTCAAGTTGTAGTGGAGCTATCAGCTTTATAACTAGCCAATATAATAATTGCTAAGTTTGCCTTTTATCAAACTCTGCAAACAAAATTAAGGAAAATATGTATAAGTAAGCTCTAGTTATTCAGAGCGAATTTTGTTAATATCAGAGCATACAATTAAATAGATTTAGAATTATAAAAGGATAAATGTTATAGCATTAGTGAAGTCTGTCATAAAAATAGCAGCAAAGTATATTACGATAAATTGAGAATAATAACAATTTAACTTACTGTTGAAATTCGACGTTAACAGAAGCAATCGATGAAACTGCAATCTGGCCAAATGCAGTATCCGAAAGAATAATAGTAGCTCCATCTCTTGAAGGTCTAGAAACAGAAGATTGAGCTCTATCCACGATTCTAACTCTAATAATCTGCCCTTGTTTGCAACTTCTTGGTATTACAGCACTAATGCACCTTACCAAATATTGTCTTCCACAAGCTGCCCCATTGTCCCATATTCCTTCGCTGGCCGCCGCAAAAAGGTTGCTCGAAGGGAACTGCGTGGGATCGTTCCCATAACAAGCGGTTGCTGCACCATATAGAATTTTCAAATTTTAGTTATTACAGTTATATAGCTAATTTCCGAAGTTATACACCGTTAGAATGTACAATATATATACATACAGGTTATAAAAATAAAATTAATGGCACTTACGTAAATATGGAGGACTGTAATGGGCAGCAGTGCCAACATCTCCATAGGAAAGAAGGGGATAACTTGCTACCAAGAAGAGGAAAAACAGATATGGTAACTGGAGTTTAGTCATTTTCCCCCCACTTTCTTGCCCCTGCCAATGAAAGAAAACCAACTAGAAAACCTTTATATATAAGGTTTATTTATTTATTTATTTATTTTTTAGATGAAGGTTTAATAATTTTTATTTGGGCGCTTCTACATATCTCGATAGAGAATTTTGAAACATGCATGATTTTGATTTTTTTTTTTAATTTTTTCGACTCGCATGTAAATTGTATATATTGAATTTCAAAATCAATTTCAGTATATTGCATTTAATAGAAATTAACTTTGTATTATAAATTTTATATAACTGTAAATTCAACAGTATCATTTATTTTATGTTTAATTTACAATACAGAATCAAATTCTACGAACTTTAGACCACTGAAATTGATCTCAACACTTAATACAGACGATTTAATGTGCAAATTTAGAAAAATAAAAATAAAAAAACAAAATTATGGACACCTTAAAATACTTGATCGAGACCTCCCGCATTAGCCTTTTTATTTAAAAGGTTAAATGAACAAAAAAAAATCAATAAGTCAATGGTCTAATGTGAATAAATTCATGTGGTTGGGATACAAAAAAAAAAAGGTGGCTAATTAATAATTAATTCAAAATGCTCCCAAGTAACTTGAATTAGAGCGAAACTGTTCTCTAGTAACTATTCTTTCGAATTGAAATTAAAATTATACAATTCGGTAAAACATCTTTTTGAAAAAATAAAATGGGTCGTTAAAAATGTAAAAGAATTACATATCATAATTCTGAAAGAGTTCTCTCTCTCTCTCTCTCTCTCTCTATCTATATCTATATATATATATATATATATATATATATATATATATATTAATTTGAATGCCGAACCTTCCATTTTTTTAGGAAACGATTATTTTAATTATCTTATTCTTAGTAACTCACTCAGTTTTAAAATAAGTGACTTACATAGGGTTTGTTCATCTTTATGGCCGCCGCCGGTATTTTCACCAGTGGTGGCCACTCCGTTTTTCTTTTTCTTCCAATAATCCAATAAACTTTTTGCTTATGTCTTTCTTTTTGAAAGGATAGTGCAATTTTCTTTGCCTTTATGCAAATTTTAGGGTTTATCCATTTTTATTTAGTTTTATTTGTTCTATTTATTTTTCTTTTTTCGTTGATATTTGTTTATTCTCGTGGATTTCGATCTTTATATTCTCCTACCCTTAGATTTCAACCAAATCTGTAAAACCAAACAGGCAGCGACTGATGCAGGAAAGACAGAGGCAGTGGAATTTTTCTTTTAAAGTGATGGACGACTGCTGGTCGGAGGAGAAGGGACTAGTTGGTGGTGAAGGGGTTGGTTCTAGATCTAGATGTCACTAACGCAGATTTGATCTAGGAAGTGGCAAGTGGAAGAGGAGCTGGTGGAGGACCAAGAGGTGGTGGAGACGGAGCTGCTGGAGGCAGAGGGTAGCTACTGGATGTCGGTTCTAAGGGTCAAAACGTTATCTTTGTTTCAGATTCATAGCTTGTTTTCTGTTTTATGTGTTTTTGTTTTCAGTTCTTGTAATTTTCTACTTGTCCCAAAGATCTAGAAGGGCTATAGGTAGTTTGTTTTACAGTTTCTGGGTGCGTATGTCTCCCGACAATTGCTGTATTACGGATTTATTTCTCTCGTAGTAAAATTACGAACATGATATTTTTATCCTTTATAAAAAAAAAAATAAGTGACTTACATAGAATTTTTTTTCATTTGTAAATTTTAAATTTACCAAATATTTGTAAACCAATTTTTTTCCTTTTTACTATAATATTATTTAAATTTTACAATTTTCAATAATTTCTTTCTTTTTTATGAGGATAATATAATCAATTACTCAAATAATTTATTGCAATTAAAATATGTTAATTAGTTTTCTTTAAAGTATCACAATTATTTTATTTTAGAATGGAGTGAATACAATTTTTTTTATTAATGTGAAATGCATAAAAAAAATAAAATAACATCATTTAATTTTCTTTGGTCAAAGTGCCGACTTAGGGAAATTAAAACAGTGGGCTGTCTCTATATAGCTTCCAAATGTAAACGTTTTGATGTCAACAAATGCCGATTGGCGGCTTCTAGTTGTACTTTTAGGATAGACACGCATATAGAATTTACTAGCTTCCATTGAGTCAGTATCATCTAGAAGAGTTGAGCTTTGTATGCAACGATTACCTGAAACGGCTATAAGTCCTTAACCTATATATGTATTTTCTCAATACCTAACCACTAACACTGACTAATCTGATTCATATTTGTAGAAGTCCATTAAGAGGCAATTTTTCTAATTAGGGTTGTAAATGAGCCGAAACATTTGCGAATTATTGGAAGTTTACACGATTAAAATTTGTTTGAAAATTAAATAAATCAGCTTGATTACTAAACAAGTCATGCTGGAATAAAGATTTCAAGATCATTTATATACTCACTTAATTTTGTTTTTTTTTTCAAACATATGTATTAAATTATATATATATATTTTAGAATTTTCACATTTATATTAATATAATGACCAATTGATATTGAAACAACAATTTACATAACCTAACTATGCACTTATAATCTTTTCTTTTTTTCTCTCATTTAGGATTTTAGAGAAAATAAGCTGCTCGTAAGTTACTCGAATTTCAACTCGATAAAAGCTCACTTGAACTCGGCTCGAAAAGTAAATGAGCCAAGCTTGAAATTGGTAGTATTCGGCTCGTTTACAGCCATAGTCCCAACCCAATTCTCGTTAATTACAATATCATGATTCAAAAATCTAAATATTGCTTAAGGGTTTAATGTCTCATTTTGCTAAATCAATTAATTATTGGTAAAAAATATTCTTTAATATTATTAGTTTAATTGTGAAGCTGATGTATCAATAAACATTTGTTTAGTTTACATTTTATTTCTAAAGGTTACAGAGTATCTACTAAAAACAATAACCAATTTTTTTAACATAGATAGTGTAATTATATTAATCGTGACCAAATAAAAGTTCTACTTGTGCTAAAATATTACTATAAACAAAACCAATATTTAAAGAAGATATAGCTAAATTATGCGTTAACATATATTACTAGTATTTTGATTGGGTATATATTAATTTGTGCATCTAGAAATGAAAGAAAATAAAGAATGAAAGCAAGTTGAAAAGAAACAGAAGAAATTAAGTTCAGAAGAAGAAGAAGAAGAAACAGAGAGTGAAAGGATACCTACCTTTCCAAGAATTTGATCTCTGCAACTGCAATTCTATAGTCAATAATACTTAAATTCAGCCTTAAATCAAAGACGACGTAATTGAAAATATATAAACATGTATAAAATGTAATTACTGCAATGGTGGCTCAAAACATTAAATTTAGGGATATCTTACCTGGGATCTAGGTAGATTTGGTTCTTTTAACCTAGCCTTAAATTCATCTAAGATAAAACTTAGCCTTAAATTAGAGCAATTGTGCGATAATATATGCAATCAGTTGCCTAATAATTTAAGAATCAGAGCATTGAATTGCAAGGAAATGTTTCCTTTCAAGTCACATATTGCTTTGTAGTGTACATTAAAGTAAATAAATGTTTTACATTCTCATATACGTTACCACAAAGAATGGACTACTTCAGAAATTTTACAAGGAATAATAGTAATATTTTACATATAAATATATCATTATTAGTAGTAGTATTTTTCAGAAAAATTATTTTATTTTTCTCAAAAAGAGACAATACAGTTATATTAGAGGAAAAAAAGCATCCGACAAAAATAAGAATGCAATATTCCAAACTTGAAAAACGAACCTAATAGAAAGATATTTTAATAGTAAAAGCATGTATTGGCTTGCCTTCTAACTCAAACTACATTATTAATATGTTGCCTATATTCTAAAATTGTCTTGCAATGTAAAATAAGTAATCCAATAATTTTAAAAATAATTTTGAAATTAATGTAATAATTGAAACTTGTTGGAATAAAAAAGAAAGAAAAAGTGTTGGAGTACTACTAATATGTATGCATCATGTAATGTGAATATGAATATTTTATGTTTGTTAGGTTAGTTATTGTGCAAAACTGAAGTACAAACATCTAAATTGAGGCCCGAATCAAGCCCATTAAGCCCAAAGTTTCACTTACTTAATTGTTTATAACCTACTGGGTTACTAATAAAATAAACGGTAAAGCGTTCCCTCTCCCTTCGGAGAGGTCTCCAAGCTGTTTTTTCCCCTTTTTTTTATTTTTTTATTCGAGCAGTTGATTATTTATATTCAGTCTCAAGATTAATTTTAATAGTTCATATTTTACAGAATTTGATTCTATGTTATAAATTAAATATGAAATAATCAAGACCATTGAATTTACAGTCATATAAAATTTATAAGAGCTACTCCAATTGTGCTCTTTCTTTTACAGAGCATCTTTTAAATTATGAAGAGCATCTAACTTGTAGATTATGAAAATTAAATGTTCAACTCCAATATACTCTTTATAATAACTCTTTATTTTGTTTTTTTCAAAAAAACATTATCAATTTGTTTTTCTATTTCTCTATTAAATACCAATTGCTAGGAAGAGAAAAAAATTACTATTTTAAAAATAATAAAAACTTTATTGGAACTTCAAATGTCGTTAATTACAAAATACAGTAGAGAGTCACTGTGACTCTCCACAAGTAGAGAGTGATAGTCACTCTGTATTTTAACTTTTGGAAGATGGAGAGTGGATTGGAGTCAAAATTTAGGAACCAACTCTCTATTATATTGAGATCAATGTGAATGAAGAGTGGATTGGGGATGCTTTAATATAGATTTGATTTTTATGAACTGTCACCCCTGAAATTGATCTCAAAATTCAGTATAGACAATTTATGATACGAATTAAAAAAAAAAAAACTAAATATGGCTAATTCTCAAACATCACGATCGAGATGCGTAGCCATGTCCTAAAATATATTTCACGATAAATGCATTTTTTAAATTTTTATTCTTATAAAAGCACTCCCCTAATCTAAACAAAAACTAAAAGTACAATTTTAATAACCTTTTATTATAATAAAAATAAAACATAATTGTTAACTCATATTTTTAATGACGTCTTAAACATTTAAAACGTTTACTTATCCATCATACAAATAAATAATAGACAAATAATCTTAAAATAAAACCAAAATAAAAATATCTAATGTTTTTATTATAACGTGTGTTTTAACCATTAGATTGTGTTTTTTATAAAAAAATATAGGGAAATTTATAATTACATTCCTATGCTTTACATAAAACTACATTTTGCTCCCTGCAGTTTTTGAAATGAACAAGAACATCCATACTTTATTGTTCCGTTAATATTTTCCTCTTTCTATCTATTTTTTCTGTTAAAATAATAATTAAAGGACTAAAATGTAACTTTTATGGACCATTTTGTAAAAACACAAGAATCGAAGGACTGATGCGAACATTTTTCATATTCTTCTTCTTCCTTGAACAGCAGCACACGCGGACCACCGTTGCACAGCCACCGCCGGAGCTTGCCAAGCCGTCGCTGAACCAGCAGCGCGCTTCACAGCCACCGAACACCACTAACCCACCACGAGGAGCCGGAAAAATCTTTTTGCATTTGTACTTCATCTGTGTTTCGGACCAGTTTTCAATCATCATTCACGCTGAAGACGTTTCAAATACCGCCGGAATCACGAGGAAACCTTCGATAATTTTGCGTTCCACAAAAAAGAACGGTCAGCGTTTGTTTTCAGATCTCTTTGATTTGATTTCATAAATTCTTCTCTTGCGATTTTGAAAATCGCGGTTTTTGGTTGCGACTCATCTCTTGGGATTCAAAAATTCACCGCTGCCATTACGCTCTGTTAGGTTGAGCTCCTCCGGTCAGGGTATATGATTCGTTGCAGGCCGGTCGGAGTCGTTTTCCAACTCCTCCTTGTCTAGCGGCTGTGGAGAGAGGCTAGGGTTTTCAAGTTGAAGAAGGTTGAAGATGAAAAATGTTCACATCAATCATTCAATTCTTGTGTTTTTACAAAATGGCCCATAAAAAAATTACATTTTAGTCCTTTAATTGTTATTTTAACAGAAAAAATAGACAGAAGGAGGAAAATGTTAACAGAACAATAAAGTAGGGATGTTCTTGTTCATTTCAAAACCCGTAGGGAGGAAAATATAGTTTTAGGTACAACATAGGAAGATAATTGTAAATTTCTCAAAAATATATGTAATTTATTATGGGATATTTATAAAAAAAAAAAAAAAAAACATTTCTAAATTTTATCCACATCAATATTTTTCTCTCTATTTTTTTTTTTGACAAAAATCTCCATCCGTTTTAATTCCGTTGACAAAAATACATACTGTTTATTTTTTCTGTTCAAGATGTAATTTTTACAAGCTCTTTTAAAAAAATTAAGAATTAAAATTTTAGCCTTAGCTGTCGATGCTAGATGAGTTCGAGCTTCTGCCGACGCAAGATGAAAGTGCAGTTTCTTTATCTTTTCTTTATGTTTTCTTTTATGGGATCTGATTTCTTCACAACAACATTAATTAGCAGAAGGTACAAAGTTGAAATACTATAATGGGATTGTATTTGGCTTTTCAGAGATGAAACTTCATAAATTCTTATAAACTAAATTTTGTCCATATTAGCAGCTCTCATCTATAAATAATTAATCCTTATTTTACCAAACTCTTCACCCAGCAGAAAGGTCACCATCATCGCCGTCACAATTTGATCGATTTTATTTGTCTTTTCGAAAATATTTTTAATCGTTTCCTTCTGCAAAATATATTATTGATTCATTTGGTGAAATCTACAATCGATTACTATTTCATGTTAGTGGATCTTTTGGGCAAATGACTTGGTTTGCGATTGTCTTCGACTTGCTTTGGCTCACCTCCACTAGGCTAGGGTTCCTTCGTGAGGAGAAAGAAAATGTAGAAAGGCTGGCGGCAACCTTATCGTAGGAAGAACAGAACAAGATTGAAGGTTGAAGAAAGAAAAATTTTAAAACAATCATTTTACCGTTATTTTAACAGAAAAATAGATAAAAGAGCATCTTTATCAACGAAATTAAAACGGTGAAAAATTTTTGTAAAAAAAAGATAAAAAAAAATATTCATATGAATAAAACCTATAAAGATTTTTATAAATTTCCCTTTGGGTAAAAACAAATTGCATATATCTTTTCCATACAAAACACAATTTTTACATAACAACATTAATTATATCATTTTGTTCTTAAAAGTAAACATAAAATAAATATAGAGTAAACTTATTTTAAGTTTATTAATTAAAATGAATTAAATATTTTTAAGACAAATGTTTATTATCTTAAAAAACAAATGTATTTTAAGAAAGGAAAAAAAGTGTTCAAAAGGAAGTCACTTGTTTATTTCAGTAAAATGCGATGCCGATGCCACCAACACTAAAATTTATGCTTCTTTGTCAGATAGTCTTTTCCCTCCACCTTCCGTCCTCAATTTTATTTTATTTTTTTAAGTTTTCAGTTTTTGTGTGCTGTGCTGTTTTGGAAACCAATCATCATATCTTTCTATGATTCCGTCTGTTTTTTGTACTGTCTGTCTTATCTTGTGACTGTTGAAACTATTTCTTTATACAATTCCAACGCTATTTTCCTTCTGGGTAAAGAATCCTACTTTGAAGAATACTAGATTTAAGCTTTTTTCATGTCGGTTAAGTTCCCAAATTACATGTTTATGTAACTTTATAAGTTAAAGAAATTGTTTTTCTTCATGGGTACTGTTTCTAATCAGTACCCGTGTGGAATTACTGCACATTCTAATGGAAATTTGGGTCGAAAGTCGGATCTTTGGAGCTCCAGTTTCCCTTATCAAGTGGGTTTTTCGAGAATTAACTTATACCCATGTTCTGTTTCTACCTCTAATTCGAAGGTATGTCTTGAAGTTCGCTTCTTTCTTCCTTTTATTTTAAATGAAGAGTTGAGAACAAGAGTTTTTTAAGTTTTGACTTGTTTTGGTATTCTATTCTATTCTATTTACTGGTTAATAATTTTTTAATTAGATAGCTTAGTATAGGTTTTGACATTGCATTTCTGCTTAATTTTATTGTGGGTAACCACCAACGAATGAAATTTAAGAGAGATTTGGTGATTGTTTTTCTTTTTAAGCTTAATTAGTCGTTTTGAATTGGAGTTTCTTTACTATTTGTTTTTGCTTAGGAGGCTTTTGTATGTTTTACTTGAGCTTTGCTTCAGACATCCGATGGGAGATTATAATTCTTGATTAGAATGATGCAATGAGGATATGGAATTCTAAGTGCATGACAGTAAAGCTATGTATTTAAAATGGATTTCATATTTCAAATGTAAAAATTCATTTGTAAATGAATTCCATATGGACTTATTTCAGGCATTATGGAAATAATGTCTCAATTTCTAATGCCTTGAGTGAACTAGTTTTTTATTGGTCTTTTATCATCAGAAGAATTTTTTTTGACATGATCATCAGAAGAATTTTGATATGAAGTAGGTTGTGGATTTTGGATTTAGTGGCTAGATTGGGAGATATAAATTTTAACTTCAGAGTTTGTGCGAGCAAAGCCAACATGTGTGCTCTCTGAGCAGTTCATTATTATCTGTTCTGTTTAGCTTAAGTGAATGGTCTAAAGCTATGAAGTATTCTTTTTGTTTTGTTCCACGTTCCATTGTTCAGTCAACTAATGTATACACTTTTTGGAGTTATATCAAGTTTAGTTCGGCCAGTTAGTGTCAGTTTTATCGTTTTGCGCAGAAAACGTTCCACATTCTTTTGAACAAAAGGGCCAGTTTTGTGGTTCTGGATCATCTTCTATTTTAGTCATTGATAAATGTTGGGGCTAAAACTAAATTATACTTTTAAAAGTTTAATATTCATACCATCTAATACTATTATTGTCATTTATTGTATAACAAGCTAGCTAGTGCGTCTTATTTTTCATATATGTTGTAGGAATTAGTCGGTCGAACTTCTTCCACACGCGATCTTGATGATATCTTCTGGGAGAAAGTTCCTACACCTATACTTGATGTTGTTGAAAACCCTATCCACTTGAAGAATTTGTCCCTTAAGGTTAGTAGTTAATGAGCTTTACATATATGTTTATTCACTTACTTTGGAATATTGTTCTTAAATATTGGTTTGTGCAGGAGCTGAAACAGCTTTCTGACGAATTACGAGCAGAATTGTCTTCTATAATGTCACAGACTCAAAGATCCTTTAAGGCAAGTTTAGCTGTAGTGGAATTGACAGTAGCAATTCATCATGTTTTTCACGCTCCAGTCGACAAGATACTTTGGGATGTTGGAGAACAGGTAATTTCGATAGCCATAGCTGCAAGCCATCACTAGAAAAGTTGGAACAGGCCGAAGTTCTCCTTATTTTTCTCCTTTTTGTTATTAATTTAGTTTGGAATCAAGGGTGGATTATTGGGATGATGTTTTAAAAGTTGGATAGGATTTGTAGATGTTACTGCTAAGCAAAGAGAAATATAAAGCAATTTGAAAGATAGTATACCACGTATTATTATGTCAACTTTCCATTTGTTGTTTTGCAGACATATGCACATAAAATTATCACTGGAAGGCGGCGCCTTATGTGCACGTTAAGACAAAAGAATGGTCTTTCTGGCTTTACGTCCCGATCTGAGAGTGAATACGACCCATTTGGGGCAGCGCATGGGTGCAATAGTATATCTGCTGGGCTTGGTAATATTTCCATATATGATATATCTTCTTCAAATGCTAAATTCAGTTTTGACGTATTATTCCACTTCCTAATGAAATATTGTACCTACAAGTTAGTATTAGGAGAAAACCAGTCAACTTTAGTAAGTTAATTAATCATTTATTATTGGCTAATTAGTTCAAAGTATCATATTTGTCAGTTAGTCAAAAACGATCCAGGAATTCTTTTCTTTTAGTTGAATACCATTGCAGAAATTATGATTAGATACGTTAGTTTGCTGAATTACCATCCTTAAGATTTTCCTTTCTTCATTTTCCCATTTGTTTCTCCCCACTTCCCCTGCTGCCAAATATTAGAGGAGTTGTGTGAAATTAGACCCAATTTTTGCTGTTAGTTAAGGAATACTACTACTCGATCTCAAATTTTAAATTTTTATGCCTTTGTTCTTCTTTACGTTTTGACATCAGGGATGGCAGTTGCACGAGATATAAAGGGGAAAAGAGAACGTATCATTACAGTTATTAGCAATGGGACAACTTTGGCTGGTCAGGTCTATGAAGCAATGGGCAATGCTGGTTATTTGGACTCAGATGTGATAGTAATTTTAAATGACAGCCGTAACTCTTTGCACCCAAAGATTGAAGAGGGTCCCAAGACTTCTATTTCTGCTCTATCTAGTACCCTAAGCAAGCTCCAGTCAAGCAAATCATTTCGAAGGTTTAGGGAAGCTGCAAAGGTAACCTCTTCACTCCTTTCTGCTTGCTTGACTGAATCATTAGTTTTCAACTCCGGAAAAAAAAAAGGTGCAAGTTTAAATGATTTTATAAACGTTTAGTACAATTCACAAAACTCTAAATTTCAAGCTTTTTGCTTTCTTATGCATAGACTATGAGAATGAGATTATTTCTGGGCTCTTTTGTTCTTTTCTTTTTTTCCCCACATTAAGGGTGTTACCAAGAAAATTGGTAAGGGAATGCATGAATTAGCAGCCAAAGTTGATGAGTTTGCACGTGGTATGATTGGTCCACGGGGATCAACTCTTTTTGAAGAACTTGGTTTGTATTATATTGGTCCTGTTGATGGACACAACATTGAGGATCTAGTTTGTGTTCTACAAGAGGTGGCTTCTCTAGATTCAATGGGTCCTGTCTTGGTTCATGTGATAACAGAAGAAAATCGAGGAACAGAGGATAAGGAAAGGGCTGAGTCATTGGAGAACACTCAAGAAGGTAGCTTTACCGGTTACCAAATTGCCTATGACCACTCCGCTGTATTCTGCTGATATATGCCACTTCTGGACATATGATTCTTAATTTATTCTTGCCTTGTAAAATTTGCAGGTTTGGTTAAATCTGATTCTCCTCTATTTACTATTCACACTCAAACATATAGCGACTGCCTTGTTGAGGCTTTGTCTGTGGAAGCAGAGAGGGACAAAGATATTGTGATTGTCCATGCTGGAATGGAAATGGAAACAGCTTTTCAACGAATTCACGATAGATTTCCAGACAGGTTTTTTGATGTGGGGATGGCTGAGCAGCATGCCGTTACATTCTCTGCTGGCTTATCTTGTGGAGGTTTAAAGCCATTTTGCATTATCCCTTCCACCTTTCTACAGAGAGCATATGACCAGGTTCTCTCTCCCTCCCTCTTTATTGTTAAATGATCCACGTGTACTTCGATTGTGGAGGTAAATGGGTTAGTATGGTATAACTTTCTTAGTTATAGAATTTTTCTGGGTTTATCTAGGTGATCCAAGATGTAGATCAGCAGAAAATCCCAGTTCGTTTTGTAATTCCTAGTGCAGGAATGGTAGGGTCTGATGGTCCTGTGCAATGTGGAGCATTTGATATAACATTCATGTCATGCTTACCGAACATGATTGTTATGGCACCGTCTGATGAGGATGAGCTTGTGGACATGGTGGCTACTGCTGCTCGCATTGATGATCATCCAGTCTGCTTCCGTTATCCAAGGGGTGCTATTATGGCGACAGACCATTATACACACACTGGAGTCCCAATTGAGGTGATTCTTTACTTAATTTTTTCATTCACTTCTCCTTTCTGCTGATACTTTTTTCATTCACTTCTCCTTTCTGCTGATACTTAATGCTGCAAAAGATCCCATTTTTTAACTCTGGTTACTTCTTCTTGAGGCATATTATATTGTAAGTTTGAGCTTAGGCTTATATACCTTGTCTTTGTCTGTAGAGCAGATTGGAAATGGAAAAGTTGTTATAGAGGGTAAAAATGTTGCTTTACTTGGTTATGGAACTATGGTTCAGAACTGCCTCAAAGCATGGCACATTCTCTCGAAACTTGGGATCGATGTAACCGTTGCTGATGCGAGATTCTGCAAGCCACTCGACATAAAGCTTCTCAGACAACTATGTGAAAACCATGAATTTCTGATCACAGTCGAGGAAGGTTCAGTAGGTGGATTTGCATCCCATGTTGGTCAGTTCATTACACTCGATGGACAGCTCGATGGTAGAGTTAAGGTAAATATTTCAAGTAACATCAACAATTGTTCCTATATTGTAATCATAAATCTTGGTTGGGGTGCTGATTTTCTTTGAAATACAAATTTGTACAGTTTCGACCGATAGTGTTACCAGACCGCTATATTGAGCATGCATTGCCGAAGGAACAACTTACCGTAGCTGGGCTGACCGGAAATCATATAGCTGCAACGGTATTAAGATTGCTTGGTCGTACTCGCGAGGCTCTTCTGTTAATGTGTTAGAAAACGAACATTTTTCTCTGCTATTTTTGCAAGAAGAGATGGTATGAGATTAATTAAAGCTGCGATATAGAGAGAAACCGTGGAGATAGATGAAAGCTAAATATGAGAGCTGAGCTCACATTTTGTGTGTGTAAGTTTGTATATTATTACTGTAGTGTGTATGTATATATGGGGATTTTAGCACATAATGTCGAGTTTAAAATTGTTGTATAGAAATTGATAACGTTAATGTTTATGTTTGAGTCTCTAAAGTATTCCGTAAATTACTTTGGCATTTTTTTTTTATCATCTTCTAATTTAAATTAAGTTACATCCAATTTTTTTATTTGAAGAGAAGTTGCATTCAATTTATAAAGGTTCTTCATTTTCATTAGTATAATAGTTAATAATAAATTTATTCTATTGTATAAAAATTTAATAATAATAATAAGAAGAAGAAGAAGAACAAGAAGAAGAATTTTAAAAAATAATTAAATGCGCGAATGTAAAATTGTGTAAATGTTGACCTAAATCAAGTACGAGAATTAGCATATAGTTGAACTTAATTTCATTGTTTAATACTTTTTCTGAAGTATTCTATTCTATAATATATTTTGGTTATCCTTTCATTAATCAAAGAATTCTCTGTAAATTTCTCCACATCTATTAGTATTTATGTTAGTTAATTGATTTCCTGCTTTCTTTTACTTTATAATTCTTATTTTCTTTTGGTATCTTGATAAACAGCGAGGCAATGCAACAAAAACAGATCACCTTACAGAGTTACAAGACGAGATTGCTTTGGTTTTATCTGAACTAACAATTAAAAAGCTTGTGGGATAGCTTTATGTTATCTAAAAGATAGAGAGATTTGTGGAGTGAATACAGAGGTTGATCTTACTTTGATAACTTTACAGAAGGTAGAGTTTGGTTTTTTGGAATTGATAGTGGAAAAGTTAACAGATAAGATTCGATTGAAATTAGATTATAGTCTCCATTATACTAATTAGGTTTATATATTCTTGAAAGCAATTAACAACTACAAGAATGTTGAAAGAAAACCAGATTTTGCCAACTCAGTTTCTTAGGAAAAACAATGTATATTGAAAATAAAACCAAATATTTGATCATTTTTATTTTAGTATCCCATGTGTTGGTTGAAGAAATATTGCTTTTTTTTTTATTATTTTCCTTTATATATATATTTTTTTTTTGGCTTTTTTTTTTTATGTGATTTTGGTAATTGCATTCACACTAAGACAAGTACCTGCATTCACACTAAGACAGGTACCTAGGAGTTGGTAAACACCTAAGAACTAAACAAATTATTCTTATTTAAGCATTATTATTTCCATGCATAACCTTTTTCAATTTTCTTCGTGGTCGGTCCATTTTAGGATTGCATATTTAGAATGCGTCACAAAAAAATAAAAATAAAAATAAAAATAAAACAAAACAAAAACAAAACATGTTAATTGAAAATAAAATTGCGACAAAACATTCATGAAATACTACTATTAATGAGAAATGAAGTATATGAGATGTATACATCTTCTAGAATAGTGGAATTGTGGTGATTATAAAATGAATAAATTTTAAAATTATTTAGTTTGTTTTTTAGAACAATTTCAACACGCATCAAGGGGAAATTTGCTTTCTGCTCTATTTCTTGAGCATTATACTTGGTGCGTGTTTGGCAATAGTAATTAAGGTAGTGATTAGTGGTTTTATTAGTCAAAATACTAAATATTCTTTTTTAGTCAATAATTTTTAGAGGTTAGTATAGCTTTTTATAAAAAGTTAACCTCATTCATATTTAATTATTAGTGATTTATAAACCAAACAACTAAACGCCATCAAAACGTTAATTTTGCAAAACATATCCTTAGTTATATAACTTTTAAATTTTGCTCAAAATTTCATTATCTTACTAAAATATCAAACGTTTTACTGTATAAATATGTATTGAGCTGCCAGGTCTATGTTAAAGTTATATCTAGTATTAAATTGTATTCTGATATGTAATTAGACTATTATTAGCAATATAAAAAAATATTATTACCAAATTAAAATAATAAAATACTGATTATCCATTTTTTGTTTTTTTATAAAATTGGAGATCGCCCTCAAGTTGAGTGACTCAACGCATGTCATATATACTATTATAACATGAATATATTAAAATACAGATTATCTTTGTTCAATAATACTTGTAAAATTTATACATTTATGTCTTATAAAAATAACTAATATACTTAAATTATGGAAAATATTGTATAATTTAATTACACTTCTCTAATTTTATTTTTATTATTGATTTTTATAAATAATAAAATAAAAGAAATATTATTACTAATATTTACAAATGCTTGAAATATCCTCTATTTGTTTGATGCTACAAGTATAGGAACTAAGGGATGTGATAATATATACTATAACCATACCAACAGACACAAAAGTCATTATTAATTATGGAGTTTGAGGGCATAATTGTTCGTTACAAATTCTAATCTTCGACCGAGTATATGTTGACAGGGAGGGCCATTCCCTATTATGTAACCCATAGAATAAATCCGTCCGTTGAATTTAAAAAATCATTACTAATTATTCTAATAATTCTTCGTAAAATGTTAATAATTTTTTTAAAATTTTCTCTAAATAATTCGAAATTCCAACATTTTTTATGGTGATTAGATTTTTTTAGCATAATTATAAACTCATACAGCCGGATATATTTAGAGAGATTCAAATTTAGTTCATTAAAATTTAATACAGTCAAATATAAATAGAGAGATTCGAACTCAGTTTATTAGAACCCATAGTTTTGTTGTTACATGAAATTTCATGGCATCAACGCGTAAAACATGGGTAAACAAAGAATCCTTGCCAATTCTCACGCCAAACTCGCCGATTGATTGATCCAATAAAATCCTTCCACGTAAGCAAAAATACATTCCTGATTCAATAGGACCCACAAACCCCGCCTCGGCTTTTTATAGACACCAAAACCTCTCTTTTGCCTGCACTTCGCCTCCACTTGGCTACGCGCAACTCTCTCTTTTTGATATCAGAGCGGAGGAGGGAGAAGTGAAGTCTGTTTTGGTTTTCAAGACACAAAATCAAAATCAAATTCACTCTCTAATACCTACATTGCCACAGCTCTCACATCTCCGACCACCTCTGTCACCGGAAGTTTCTCATACTTCTCTCTGAGTCGTATACAGACGACTATAAGGTCCGGTGGTTCTGCTTATTGTCAATGTGCTTATTCTTATATACTTGTTGCAATGTTTTATCATTTCCGATCTGTAAATGGCCGAAGAATGATTTTTTTATCGTCTGTTTCTGTTTGGTTTCTAAGAAAAGAAAACTGACTGAACTAACGGTTACGGAAATTGATATTTTAATTCATGTTTATGTTTATTTCTCTATGCAATAATGTACTTTTAGTTTTAATTTCACTAGCGTCGAAGTTTTCGAATCTAACATCCATTGTTGCTTGCTTTGCATCAGGAATGGAGAGCTTGAAGTCTCCATTCAAAGGAATAATCAAAGATGTCAAAGGAAGAGCCGCATGCTATAAGGATGACTGGACTAGCGCTTTTAAAAGTGGCATTAGGTAAATTTCCTTGTATTTAATTACATAAATTAATCTCTTGTTGTGTTAATTTGGAATTTGATTCATTTTAAAATTTTATTCATGTCAGGATTTTGGCTCCAACTACTTATATATTTTTTGCTTCTGCACTTCCTGTAATTGCCTTTGGAGAACAATTGAGTAGAGAAACAGGTATTTTATTCTACAAATCGTTGAAGTTGTTTTAATGCAGGTCTATTAAATCATAATCTTTGTATGTAATTCAGATTTGTGTTTGCTTGCTTCCAGATGGAAGTCTGAGTACAGTGGAAACCTTGGTTTCTACTGCCATTTGCGGCATAATCCACTCAATTTTTGGCGGCCAGCCATTGTTGATATTAGGAGTTGCAGAACCGACTATTATAATGTATACCTACTTGTACAAATTCTGTATAGGAAGGGAAGAGTTAGGCCAGAAATTGTACTTAGCTTGGGCTGGCTGGTAAGGAACTATCAAATGTTTCTCTTACCCTTTTTTTCAAAACATACTTGTCTTCAATATTTTTTTTTTATACTTATTTTACAGGGTTTGTGTTTGGACAGCACTTATGCTTTTTCTGCTTGCAATCTTTAATGCTGGCAACATCATCATTAAATTTACAAGAATTGCTGGGGAGCTTTTTGGAATGTTGATTACTGTCCTTTTCATTCAAGAGGCTGTCAAGGTACTAATGTCTTTACAATTCTGGCGTTCTTCTTTCATCATAGGCATGTGTATAACGGTCTGGTTTTCTGTCTTTATACAGGGACTTGTTAGTGAATTTAACATTCCCAAACATGAAAATCCAAAGGAGGAACAATATCAATTCCAATGGTTATATACAAATGGGTTGCTTGCAGTCATTTTTTCATTGGGTTTACTGGTCACTGCCCTTAAAAGCAGAAAAGCAAGGTCATGGCGTTATGGCACAGGTAAAAGGAGCTTTACCTGAGTATATTGATTGCCAAAATGAACCAAAAAAAAAAAAGAAAGAAAATTGCTCATATATTAATTATCTTTAATTGAATTATACACAGGATGGCTTCGAAGTTTTATTGCTGATTATGGGGTTCCACTGATGGTATTGGTATGGACTTTGATGTCTTACAGTGTGCCCAGTAAAATTCCTACGGGAGTTCCGAGGAGGCTGCACTGCCCACTCCTTTGGGATTCTGTATCTCTTGATCACTGGACTGTAATTAAGGTAGAGCTGGATAATAAACTAATTTTTTTATGTTTGGTAGTTTCTTTAGTAAGGTTTCATGTCTCTTCAATGGTCATCAATTTGAAGCCTATCATTATATTCTAGAGGCTTTGGCTTATCTGCTCATGACTCCAGACTTTAATTTTAAACATATTTAAAATCAACTTTGCAACTATTGCAGGATATGGAGAAGGTTCCTGTGGCTTACATTTTTGCTGCAATCATACCAGCCATTATGATAGCAGGACTGTACTTTTTCGATCACAGTGTAGCTTCACAGCTGGCACAGCAAAAGGAATTCAATCTCAAGAATCCATCAGCATACCATTATGATATCTTATTGCTGGGATTTTTGGTATATGCAATTCATGAGACTTATTGTCCTTCCTTGTGAACTATCCTTCATTTGCAGCCTAACCAGGTTTTATACTGACACTTCACTTGTTATTGTTGATTTTAGACATTACTCTGCGGGCTACTCGGACTGCCCCCTTCAAATGGGGTGCTTCCCCAATCTCCCATGCACACTAAGAGCCTTGCAGTTCTTAAGAAGCAGGTATGGTATGGTGCAAGTTTTGAACTTAGTGCTCCCTCTCTTTCTCTCTCTATCTGGTTCAAGAATTATCACATATTAGACCTCATATGGACAGTTAAAGATATTAAATAGTTCTTTGCAGCTGATCCGAAAGAAAATGGTAAAAAGCGCCAAGGAATGTATTGAAAGGAATGCAAGCAACAAAGAAATATATGGAAAGATGCAAGCTGTGTTCATAGAAATGGACACAGCTCCACCTGTAAGTGCCTTACATTTGTAAAGCTTACTTCAAAATATATGTAGGCAATTTAGTATCCCATACCTAACATGGAGATTTCCTGCAGACTGCTTCAGTTCATAAAGAGTTGGAAGATCTGAAAGAGGCTGTAATGAAATCTGATGGAGGAGGTGCAAATGAAAAATTCAATATAGATAAAGACATTGATGCCTATCTGCCTGTAAGAGTTAATGAGCAGAGAGTGAGTAACCTATTGCAATCACTGCTTGTTGGATTAGCAACATGTGCTCTGCCAATAGTAAAAAAAATACCAACATCAGTTCTATGGGGATACTTTGCCTACATGGCCATTGATAGTCTCCCAGGGAACCAGTTCTGGGAAAGGATATTATTGCTCTTCGTTCCAGCAAAAAGACGTTACAAGTAAGTCATTCACCATAAAAAAAAATTCCAACCATTTCCTTAGTGATACAAACACTTATTTCTTCTGTATTTTCTTCTTGAGCAGAGTATTGGAAGGTGTTCATGCTTCATTTGTGGAGTCGGTACCATTCAAGCAAATTGTTGTATTTACGCTATTCCAATTCGCATACCTTCTGTTTTGTTTCGGGGTGACATGGATACCAATAGGCGGAGTTCTGTTTCCGCTGCCATTCTTCATTCTTATTGGCATAAGACACTCTCTCTTTCCAAAGGTGTTCCATCCCCAATATCTACAAGAACTGGATGCTGTTGGATATGAAGAAATTGGTGGTCATTTACTGAGAGTAAGTAATATTGCTGATCATAAGAGCATTGTCTAGCTCAGTTTGATGGATCTAAAAGGCTAATTATTATAATTCTGGAATATGATAACTTGGCGTAGGAGAGAGAAACAAAAGATATGGATAATGAAGTAGCAAGTGAAGATGATTTTTACGATGCTGAGATCTTGGATGAAATGACAACCAATAGAGGCGAGTTGAAGCTGAGAACCTCAAGCTTCAAGGAAGACAAATTCAATCAGGCAAGAGATTCTAGCTTATGGTAGGATTAAAAGAAATAGTAAAATGGTATCTAACTTTAGAATTTGTCATATTTTACAGGTACATCCACAGGATCCTAGTAGTAGAAGGCAATAAGGCAACAGCTATTAGAAGTTAGAAAGATTTACACAGAAGATAGATATGGTCAAAATCACATGTCTAGCAAGAGGAAAAGCGATAAAAAAAAACAAGAGACTACTATTCTACAAAGAAGCGCTACTAGAATATTTGACCAAGTATAATTCATTCAACACAGAAGACCAAGTATATAGATTAAATGGGTAGAGAGAAACAGCTAGAATTAGTACATGTCCCCAAATTAAAGGGTTATTATTTCCTCAAGGAGAAGAAAATAGATTGATCGTAGGAATCCATTCTTTTAATTCTTTTGCAAGTTGTATTCTCGATCAAATTTCAATTTGAAATATGAAAACGACAAAAGTTTGGTAATTTCATTCCAAATATGTCAAAGATTGATACCATGTACAAAAAACAATGTTCCTCTATATGCGAGTGTGCTATTTATACCCCCAACACACCACAAATGACCTTGCAATTCCAGAACTCCTTTAATTCCTGCTGTTTCCCATATAAATTTGAACAACCTAAGAGTTTTGTCCAACTGTTTGACTCCACTTTCAACCATTTTCTCCTCATCTGAAGTCAATATCCTCCCCCCATGCACAAGCGAAATGTATTCTTGCCATTGCTACCATAAATTCCTCCACATAAATCAACTTCAACGTCTAACATGCCTGAAGAGGTAATACAATAAAAGTGTGAACAAACAACGTGAAGGGTGACCTATTATCCTCGAGAATTTCTTCTGCACTAGGCTTTCTTGATATTGAACCTCCTATATCCGACACCTTTATCAACCAAAATATCCCTTATTTGAGACAACCCTTCTTTCATAAACTCAAGCTTCGCCACGAGAGGAAGTGATCCTTTCTCATTTTCCAAGCGCCCAATGAGATTGTTAAACATCTCAAGAACATCTTGCCATGAACTCAAACCAGAAATACTTTCATGTGGCCTAAGCTGCATCCATGAAGCGTTCTCGTGATCTGAAACGTAGTTATCAGTTAAGAACCTTAAGCAGCTAGAAACTATCTGCTGCCAATGTTGCTTCCTGTGCCTGAAAACTCATACAAAGCATCCATCTTAGATTTTAACTCATTTAATATTTTCTTCAGCGCACCTGTCCATATCCAGTGCTGTGTTACCTGCGGGCATATAGTTTGACGCACCAACTTCCTCTGCTGCTGAGCAGATACATTAAGGAAATCGCTCACTTTGGTGAGTGCATCCGTGGTCATAGGCCCTCTTTCACTTAATTTCCTAAAACAATCATAGGATTTTGCATTAACTGACACAGCTTTTATTCTGTTCCTTATTTTGCTGAACGATCGGAGACCAAACAAAGACTCTCACAATTGACTTCAAAGTATGCATCTTTTGCAATATTCTATTATCGATAATGATTGAACCATCATTGATATTCACCAGCTTTCCATCAATTAAATCTACATCTTTTAAAACATGGGTCAACCTAATTACGGTTGGGAATGCTTTCTCGTACCACTCAAATGGCAAAACTTCGTCCTGACATTCTCTCGAGCAGCGATAAACCCGGAATCGCAAGTGTACAGTACCATTTCTCTTTGAAACAAAAATTTCCGTAAATGACTAAAATCATTATTAGCATATCCTCTTTATTACAATGCACATGCGAGTTTAATTACTTCAGTCCGACATTTTATCGAACATGTAGCGGGCGAACGACGCTAACAGATTTAATACATCATGATTTGATTGATAACTTATTCAAAAACTCTTAAATGTATAATCAAGAAAAAAACAAAAACTACAAACTTACTTCCTTTTCATGGATGATCACAAAGTGGGAAGCTGCTTGATCAGCTTTGCTCTGGAGGTATCCTTCACGAATAGATAGGGAATTTTAGGACGAGGGCGGGACGGGATTTTCGTAAATGGTGGACTATCCATAATTCGAATATTGGCCCAACTAATAGCCCGTTTACAAGCCTCTTACAATACGACGCGTTTAAAGGTCAACAGGATTTTTTAAAGCTAAAATTGTTTCTTTTTTAATGTATTAAAGTAGAAATTAGGGAATCAAGTAATTAATTTTCTAGTCTTTCAAAAATAAATAAAAAATTTCTATACTCCGTTCGCTAAACATTTTAAGATAATTAAATTTATTTATCTTCTTCTTCTAATACACTATTATTTATGATATTTTGTTTGATATGCAGTTCTTTTATACTAATTTCTTTTATATTAATTTTTTAAAAAAGATTGGTTTTTATTATAATTCCTATATATGTTAAAGGAAATAAAATTATATACTACCTCCGTTCTTAAAATAATGAAATTTTTACTATTTACTCTCATTTTTTTAATAATTTTCTTCTCATTCTATCCTAAAAAATAAACCACATATATACTAAAGACAAATTATATCCACTACAAGACAAATGACATAATTGTCCTAATTCAATAAAAAGTACCAAAAGTTTCATTATTTGAGAACAGAATTTTGCCATAAAGTCTCATTATTTTAAGAACGGAGGTAAAATAAGTTTTTTAATATTTTTTTTTGAAATATAGTGTTGTATTTAATTATTTAAACACTTTTAAAAACAATGGGCATTCAAAAAGTAATAATAGGATTGACATAAACAAAAGTTGAAACAAGTAATGAAAATTTAAACCTAATTTTTAGCTAAATTATGGAAAAAAGAGTTGAAAGTGAAGGTGATAAAGCTTTGATAAGAAAAGGAAAAAACTTTAATAGGGTTAAGAGCAAGAGCATGCTTGGTTTATAAAAAGCTAATAAAAGTATAAACTTTTTTAAAAGTTTTTTTTATATAATTTTTAAGTGAATATTTTCATAGCTTGAATTGGATAAAAAGCTCTCTTGTTTTTTATACCATTTGACTATCACAGTGTTAACTAAATTTCAATAACCTTATAATTAATCCATTGAATTTAGATAGCAATATTTTTTTTTAATTGGGCCCAATTGATATTTAAAATCATGATTAAAGATGTTTTTGTTCTTCTTTTATGAGCACACCTCTATCCATTGTCTTTTCCCCTGTTTGATTGAAATTCACTTAGAGTTTGATGTTTGTTAAAAAAAATTTATATAGAATTAAAATTTAATAATCACATAAAATTGGACTTTTTTAAGAAAAAATCGGTGTTCAAATATAAAATTTTTCACAAATTTTAGGGACTTACAAAAAAAATTGGAATCACTTGATTTTACATTCAGGCCGCTTAATATAATGATAATGTTAAGTTTAGCAACGTAGCTAAAGTGATCCATTTATTAATTTTTTTTTAAGGAAAGATTCTTTTATTTTTATATTATGATTTTGTGTGTGTGTGTTTTTTTTTTTTGAGACATAATGGTATTGTGTTAATATTATGAGAGAATTATAAGCAATTTACTTGGGTTTTATATAATATACGATTGGATTCTTTGATTTTCACAAATATACAACGAGCTCTTACGTTTTTTCTGGTACATTTTAAGTGTTTTTTGTCAATTTTTCAATATTAATTTAATTAAAAAAATTACAATTTTGGTCTTTATTAATGAGTGCATATATAATTAGAACTTATATCCCAAAATCAGTCCTCCTACAAACTAAAAAGAAACTAGCCAATGTTGATGCATATAAGATAAACATGATTGATATGATAAGGACAAAAATAATGATGTGGAATGAACAAATTGCACTGAAAATGGGCAAAGAAAAAAACCTAAAAACACATGAAAGAAAGAAAGAAAGAAAGAAAAGTGGGGAAGCGAAGTACTTGACTTCACTAAAATCAACAAAGCAAAGCATATGAAGTAACATAAAGCTATGCTTAAAGTGAAGCAAAGAATCTTGCTAAAAGCTATATAATGGAGTGTAGTAGCAATTCCATACACTATCACTAATCTATGTTTGCTCACTTTTTGACCAATTAACTTACTTCTTAAACATGCCCATGAGGTCAATGAGGGAACCCACAAAAGTTTTTTCTTTTAAAAGTCTTGGAATCCTATGTGTGAATTATTCTTCTCATTATTATAATTATACTATTATTAGATGTAAATATTTTAATTAACTTATCCAATTAAGGGTGCTACTAATTTTTCATAGCAAAATTTGCTAATTTTCGGAGTTTTTAGGATAAGATATATGCCATTATTATCGAGCATACATCCAATTTTAATCACCAATTACTAATTTTTTGGTTAAAGATTAATTTTATTAATATGTGCAAATATAGACATACAAAAGCTTAACAAATTAAGTATGCAAACCAAGAAGGACAAAAAGTTAGCGCAGTGGTTCACAGCGCAACTACTTTACGAAGAAAACCTGAGTTTGATCCTTACCTTCCCCCCTCCCTTAGATTAAATACCTATATATTAAAAAAAAAAAAAGGGGTTTGCAAACAAGTATACATTCCTACTTACACCACATTTACCTTTAATTTAAGCAAAATTATAGACACCTAATCAAATTAAGAATATAAAAAACAATAGAGGGAGTGACAAATAGAGAGCTTATAACAAAATTATATACCTCTATGGAAAATTTTTACCTACACTCAGTGTATGTATGTGGTATTTTCATATACTAATCCAATCAATATGAAGTACCTTTTAAAATTTAAACTATTTTATCCTTCACTTATTTATATATTGTCTTAAATATTCTTACTTTCTTATTTTTTATTGATGTAAGTAGGTGGTTCTAACAATTTTCATGAGATAGGAAAAAAGAGCTTATAACATACTAAATAAAAAAGGCTAATTATTTATTGCCCTAAATCCATGCCAAAAATTAAATTTACAATTATCATTCTAATTTGTCACACAATTTGAAACAGATTTATCTTCTATCTATAATGTGATAAAAAAAAATTTCCCAAACTAAAGAACTGGAATCAATATTTTCCACGAACTTCAGTCCTGTAAATGGTGAAATTCTGGCTACTAAACCCAAAAATCTCTGCAATCACATATAGCTTATCAATTAGAAAATTATCAGAACATGGCTTCATCATACATAAAATCTATAACACAAGCAAAAACTGAAATGAGAAGCACTAAATTTTGAAAAAAAAAAGAAAAAAAATGAGAGAGAGATTCTAGTATGTTAAGTCGGTTCCACCATCTGTTTGGTCTCTTTTATCATTATTTATTATACATGCAGAAGATGGAGCAAAGGACATCACCATTTGAATATCTTTTTTTTTTTTACATAACCTTATAGTAACTTAAGTAGTACTGCATTTGATTTTGATTTAAATTTAAATTGAGAATGAATCTTTTAGAGTATATATGATATATTTTTGGCTTTTTTTTAAATTTTGAATTCTCAAAGATATTATTATTGTTTGAATCTTATGCATTTTCTATATATCATTGGGACATGCCCACCTAGGCACACACTACATCGGCATCTGGATGTAGTGTTAAATGAGCAAGGGGTTCCATTACATCTCCGCCTGGGTATGGTGAAGTATGAGCAAGGGTTCTCATGTCATGGATGAGTATGGGTAGGCCTCCTCATGCGGCGGTTCGTAATGTAAGAAGGGGGTCAAGAGGAGTCGAGAAAGACCTAAGACTATTTGGAATAAGGTGGTAGCTAAAGATTACGAGCCTTAGATATCGATGCAGATTTGATTAATAACATACTTGAGTAGAAGAGTAGAATTCGTGTCGTGGAAAGAATCTAAGGTGTGTGGTGACTAGTATTCTTATGTTTAGTGTGGTTCGCCGTTTGAGGATCTATACTGCCAACTCCAATTTATTTAGGATTAAAGCTTGTTGTTATTGTAAAAAAACCTCTCTATTTAATTGCTTTTTTAAAAGGAAATTAATTGCTTGCATAGGAGGAAATTACTGCTTAATTATTATTGTTATTCCTAACTTAAAACCAAATATTCCTTGTTATTCCTAACTTAAAACCAAATATTCCTTGGATCAATTATCTGCCTTTGCTTAAGATTAAAAATGAATTAAGCAAGTCTCATGTTCAAGTTCTAGCGTATGCAGCTATCCTCACTGGAAGACTCACTCGCCACTTACAGATGCACAGACCCGGATCGGTTTCAGATTAGTGAAGGACAAAATCTCGAAAATCGGGAAGACTTCCAAAATAAATGAATTATTATTATTACTATTAGAGAGTGGTTTTTTTTTTTTTAAGAAAAGTATTTATTTTTTGCATGTATATACTCTATACTACTAATAACGGAAAGGGAAATACTTGCGCAGTCCAAACCTATAATATCATTATACTGGCTAAAGAAAATTAAATGCAAATTGATACAATAGAACTACATTTTTATATATAACTTAAAATAATAAAATTCATAAACAATAAGGCTCACAAAATGCTGATGAAATGTAGCTCTCATTCTCTCTTTCTACTACAAATTAATTAATTAATTAAAAGCTTTCCTCAGCAGAAGAAAGGCATAAAATATCCAAAATAAAGAAGGAAATACAAGTAATCTGAGATGCTGCAGTATCAACTTTTTTCTTCATTTTCTTGATTCTCTTTTCCTTGTACTATTGCAGTACCTGAAAACCCCAAATAATATATATAATTACACTAATTGAAGCTTATTAATTAAATTTAAAATAATATTAGTATATATAAGCAAATACTTACAAAATTCTGTTAATTAATATGAAGTCCTGCTAGATGATACTTCCCTTGGTGCATTGCATCTGTAGCATTCAGTTCTACTTGCAAAGTTATGCTCGTTACAGCCAGTCCTATAAAATTTAAATTAAATTTAGTGCAATTAAAATAATTATCCTAATTAGTTTTGGAAAAATAATTATCCTAATTACTGAAAAAAAAGTCATAATCAAATAATGCATTGTTATTTTCAGAACAAACAATTAAGTTTAAAAGTTAAAAAAAAAATGGTGGCTATTTTGACATTATTAGCAAATTCTGCTACGAAAATAATAACACTACCTGGTGCAAATCCAGTCCCCGGATTTCCATCCAGAGCGACTGGTGCTTCCACCGAACCCGAAACCTCTCACTCTCGACGACATGTCAGAATCAAACCCAACAGAAGACTCATCTTTAGAAGCACCACATATGTAACAATTTGACCGGCTAGCAAAGTTATGAGCTCCACAATTACCAAAAGAGCAATACCAATCACCAGGTCTCACATCAGGACCTGTAAATCCAAAAGATGAACTAGAACCACCACGTCCACTGCCACCGCCAAAACCACCACCGTAATGATCACCTCTCTCCACCATACCTGGCCTAGGTTGGCCGCAAAGTTGGCACGAATCTCTTCTTTGGAAGTTAAGATGTTGGCAATTCCTACAATTCCAATCTCCTGGTCTACTCATCTTCTTTCCAAGATTGATTTTCCTGCAAAGGAAAAGTTTATGTATAAATATATATATATACACATATACATAGAAAGAAAAAGCAAGAACAAAATTGAAAGAAAATGAATTGTAAAATACGTACGTTCAGTTCTTATTTCTTTTGGTGATTAAAAGATTAGGGTTAAGGTGGGTTTATATACATATATATACCTCGATAATTGTGGAGATTGAGGTAGGCACTGGTTTGCATTTTAGGTTTTCTTTTCACTTTGGCTTTCGCTCTTCTTGAACAATGGAATCTAAGTGATTATATTGAGAAAAAGAAGAAAAGAAAATTTTGAAATTAGATTCTTGAGTGAGAAATTAAAATTTAAAAAAACTAAAAATAAAAATAAAGCTCTATAGGTTATGGCTTCTTTTTAGGGCTTCTGGAGTAGAGGGGTTGCATGGGCATATCATCTAATGTACTGTTCAACTTCCATTAATGCCCCTCCTTGTTTATTAGAAGGACATAAGTGTACTATTTTTTGTTTTTATTTGATTTTTCCCTAGTTTTTACACGTTTTATATATGAAAAAAATATAAAATATTAAGATGAGAAAATAAGAGTTAGTATTTACTTTTTAAAAAAAAGAAAGCAATAATAAATTATTTTTTCTTAAAAGAAACAATAATAAAAATTTTTTATTAATACTAATTTTCGTTTCTCATGATTATCATTGATCAGGAATAATCGAACTTCAAATTTCACTTTCAATACTTATTAATGAAAAATCGTACTACACTTTGATAAGGTTAATTGTCTCTCTATTTGCCTTTACAAAGCTTTCACCTATAAAATTAAAAAAAAGGTCGTACAATACATAATTATATTCATAATTAACATCTAAATCAAGTGAGGGTATCAACTTTTTCACTATCCATTTTTTTTTTTTTTTCAGAATTCTAAAATTAAATAATGCACCATCTAGAAGTTATTATAGCCGACCGTACTTGCAAAATCTACACTAGATTTTATTCTTTGGTGTAATTGATTGCAGAATTATGTATCCAAATTCTCCTTTTCTTAACTCCTCTTCCATGACTCGTATCTCTACAAAATCGCCAATCATATTAAATTTTTACTTTTTATGGTACCATGTTTTAAACCATGCGACATTTCGTATTAATACATTAATCAAAGATAATTTGTAACTATTATCGTTAGTATTTGTTGGGATAAATTACCAAAATAAAGATAAAAGAAATTTTAAATAACCGGTCAATAAATTCACAAGTTGTAGCTCAATTGACAATATTTATAAAAAGAACTCTAGTAGCAAAATAATGATAAAAGAAATTTTAAATAACCAGTCAATAAATTCACAAGTTGTAGCTCAATTGACAATATTTATAAAAAGAACTCTAGGTTCGATTCCTACTAAATACATCCGTGAGTAAGATTGAAGAGATTTAAAAATGACTAAATTCTGGACACCCACGTAAAATGTGAATTGTAACCTCTTATAAGAACATAAATAAGCCACTTCTTCTGTCTTTTATTTTTATTTTTCGATTTAGTTCTATTCATGATCTTTTTTATTATGAAAAAAAAAAATTTATGGCCCCTCTCAATAGGAAATAAAAATAAGGTCCACAAAATGTCTAAAAATGCATAGGCAAAATTATAGATGACTGGATAAGGAGGAACAAAATTCACTGCTTGGTCACCAGACAAATTGAATATTCTCATTCTTTATTTTCTTTTTATGCTTAATATATATACATAAACAGTCGACGGGTCATTTCTCTTTTGAACGATATTTATGTAATATATACTTTAAGAAATATTTATATATACTATAGTCACTGTATTGGAAAAATGGTGCCTACTTTTTATTTTTTGAATATTCCTTTTATTTGTACTTGGAACTTAATTCTTCGGACAACTCAAAACACTTATAAGACATACTTTCTTTATTTCTCTCTCCTTTTTTTTTTTTAAATTCCATTAATTTTTATTACCTTAGTAAGTCTTAATTTTAACTTTAACTAATTAAGAAATATACAACAACAAAAAGTCTTAATTCCACAATAAATCGAAGTCAGCTGTATAAATCCTCCAACAATTAACCTCTTCAAACATAACGAAAACAGTCAGGCAAGCCTTGGTGTGTCCTAAAATATGCTTTTAGGATGCCATTAATTTGTCGATTAATTGCCTTGTGTAGTGTCGGCATGCTTGTTCCTGGAACTATAAGCCTATGAATGTACATCGCTTTCCTATTTAAAAAAAAAAAAAAAAAAATTCATACTTTGTTTTATGAACTATTTTTAGATGCAGAAGAGGCAGTTAGAAATTCAATTGTTAATATAAAGATGGTAATTAATTAATGTTTAACAAAATTAATTAAGAAAAACACATAATTTACTGGGTCAGAATTTAATAAGATAATATAATTTATGGAAAGGCCAAATGTTTTTTCTCGAGACTTTCGATACTTTTGGCTTTTTTTATATTTTTAAAATAGTCATATAGATTGTCTGTATAAAGTCTTGAGATCAAATGTAGCGAGTCACAATTTTTGAATTTTCTATATACTGTAAATAAGACAAAATATATATATATATACCATTGAATTCGCAGTCGTGTCTAAAATGTAGTACAGAGTCAAAATCTGAAAACTGTGATCCATTATATTTGATTTCGAAATTTAATATAGACGATCCACCAAATTATTTTTCTTAAAAAAACAATAAAAAGAAGAAAAAATAACTTGACGAGAAGTCTCAAAGAGAGACTTCTAGCTGAACTGTATAATTTAATTGAGGTCACTCGTGCATGTCAGTTTTGGTAATTTAGAGAGAAATTTTAGCCAGTGAAAGCAGGCAAAGATAAAATAAAAGTTTGTCTATAAGTTTATTTTATTTTATTTAATTCTCCAATTGATTACAAATTTTCGTAATTTTAATTCGATAAAAAATACAATTAAAACCTATAAATTAATTAATTAATATAAATAGAAGAGTTCAAAGGAGAAAAAAAAAATTGAAGGTAGAGTTTCGATAAAGATAGGTTGAAGCTGATGATGGAAGAGAAGTCTTCGAGGTTTTGAAATTTTGACCATCTTTTCTTTTTCTTTTCTTCAATTCTCACTGTAATGGCTTTTTCACTGTCCATTTTCTTTTTTATTTTTTCTTCATTCTCTTAATTTAGTTTTTGAATATCTTTCTTTCTTTCTCTAATAAAAACAAAAAAGAAAAGAAAGAAGAATACGATATGAATCACCCACCATTTTCTTGGGGAATGGTAAAGAAGGCTGTAAATCAAAATGTGAAAAAGCAAAAAGAAAGAAAGAAAGAAAAAGGAGACTGATTCGATTCTCTTATTGGGAAATGCTTCAATTCCATGCATGGCCATCACCTCCTCCACACTAATCTAACGTATACATTTCTTTCTTTTTTTTACTTCTTAAATTTTCCCAATTACAATCTCTCTTTTTATATTTATTATTAGGAAAATTTATAAAAAAACTCTCTGGGTGTTATTTTCTTCTACATTTTCTTCTTTGTCTTTTTTTTAGTGGATAAAAATGTTCCTGCGTTTCAATTTCATTGGACAAATATACTCTTCTATTTATTTTTTTTATTAAAATAACTGTAGAATTACCAAAATATAATTTTATATGCCCTTTTGAAAAAGCTCAAGAATTTAGAAGCTGTTTTGATATTTTTGGTCTTCTTCATCCTTGTTGTAGCCGGCCATCGAACCACCATTTCTAGCCTCTGAAGAACTTCGCCGGCCACCACCACCACAACCTCTCTTCTATCTTTGCAGGCAAAAATCAACATAACTCATATCATCAGAACTGTCTCGACGCAAGGGTTTTAAACATGCAATTATATCTAACTGAATCCTGGCAATTTAGCCGAAAAATCATAAAATTTGATCAGATGGTTGCCAGAAAATTCAACTTTCAAAATCGGGGAACAAATCATTCAAACTTCACATTAAAATGAAATTTACAATGAGAGAATTCAGAATATGCCCTTAAACTGGACGGAAAATGCCAAAAGACATCGAAAAATAAATCAAAAGCCGTCGATGAACAGTAGTGGGAATAGTACTGCCATTCTTCTCGTCGCACATACGGCTAACTCTGTTGGAGTCTCACCGTCATGCCAACATCTCTAGACTCATCAGGGAAAGGGCTTCCGACTGGTGGGGCGCGTCTGCTGGGATGGTAGCTGGTGGTGGTGCAGGCAACATCAGCAGTTCCTCTTCTCTCTCTCTTCCTCCCTCTAATTCTATTTTCCATTCTAAGAAGAAGACTAAAAATATCAAATCACCCTCTAAATTCTTGAGCTCTTTCAAAAAAGCCTGTAAAACTACATTTTGATTTTTCCACTGTTATTTAAAAAAATAAACATAAGTATATATTTGTCCAACAAAATTAAAACGCATAAACATTTTTATCCACTAAAAAAAAGACAAGGATGAAAATATAGAATAAGATAAAATCTATGGAGGCTTTTGTAAATTTTCTTCATTATTATTATTTATTTATTGTAATTATATATACTTTTCTTACTTGACTTTTTCTCATAACATATATACTACTTGTCTACGTACACATTTGCCTTTTGTTTCTTCATCTTTTGCGTTTCCATATGCATTATTTTTCAATGTTTGATATCATTGAAGAGGTTGCAATTGAACATGATTTGGTTGGTTTTTTAGCTGTTGAGTAAAGTGAAGGTTCTGAGTTTGATTTTGTCACTAATTGACCGTAGTTTTTATTTTTAAGTTTGATTCCTCCTAGTCATTCTTCTACGCTATATATATATATATATATATATATAATATGAGTATGTTTCTTTACATAATTTTTTGGTCTTAAAATATATCTATAATGAGTTTGTTCTCTACAAAAA